>CAUYON010201960.1:0-10486 GCA_963573935.1 Arctocebus calabarensis
CCCAGACAACACTCAAAGACCCCTGCACTCTTTCCCAAGTTCTCCCAAGGCAGTTCATCTGAGTGCCACTTCCAAAAGAAACCCAAACAGCTCACAGGCAAGGCCTTTCCAGCCTGCAGTCCCACTGTTGCCCCACCCATATCTGCTGACAGGATTAGACCAAATGAACACACACACCCACTTGCCCAATCTCTGCCACTTTTGCCTTCCTCAGGGTGTCCAGAATTCTCACGCTGTCTCCCTGTGTCCCCAAAGAGAAGTTTCTGGGCAGATCCCTCCTGCCAGAGATGCCTGAAGTCCTCTCTCCCCAGTCTCACCATGCCCAGTTGCAAGGAAGCTGTTCACCCTTGCTTTTCTTTATGAGATAGGCTCACTCTGTTGCCCCAGGTTAGATAGAGTGCAGTGGCATCATAGTTCACAGCAACCTCAAACTCTATTAGAAGATTCAATAGGCTTTAAACCAACAAAGATAAGAAAAGATAATGATGGTCACTACATATTTGTCAAGGGAAACACACAACATGAAGAGATTTCAATAATCAACATTTATGCACCCTACCAGAATACTCCTCAATTCATATAGCAAACCCTAACAGACATGAACAATGTGATATCTTCTTGCACTATAACAGTTGGAGATTTTTAACACCCCTTTGGCAGTTTTGGATAGATCCTCCAAGAATAAACTAATCAAAGAAATACTAGAATTAAATTTGACCCTAGAACAAATGGACTTAACAGACATCTAAAAACATTTTATCCTAATAAAACTGACTACACATTCTTCTCCTCTGCCCTTGGATAATCCTCCAAAATTGATCTTATCTTAGGATACAAGTCTAACCTTAGAATTTGACAAAATAGTAATTATTCCTTGTATCTTCTATCTTCTTGGACCACAGTGGAATAAAAGTTCCATGGCAATAGGAACCTTCATACTCAAACAAAGTCATGGAAACTAAATAATCTTAAGCTGAGTGATAGCTGGGTCAAAGACAAGATTAAGAAGAAAATCATCAAATCTTTGGAACAAAATGTGATGAAGACTCAAATTATCAAAACCAGTGGGATGTTGCAAAGGCAGGCCTAAGAGGGAAACCTTCATCAAGGAAACAGAAAGAGATGAAGCCAACAACTTAATGGGTCATCTCAAGCAACTGAAAAAGGAAGAACATTCCAAACCCAAACCTAGCAGAAGAAAAGAAATAACAAAAATTAGGACAGAATTGAATGAAATTGAAAACAAAAGAATCATTCAGAAGAACAATAAAACAAAAAGTTGGGTTTTTTTTAAAGAATAATAAAATTGATAAACCTTTGGCCAACCTAACCAGAAAAAGAAAAGTAAAAACTCTAATGTTATCTAACACAAAGAAAAAAAGAGAAATAATAGGACACCTCAGAAATTCAAAAAATTCTCAATGATTACTACAAAAATCCCTATTCTCAGAAATATAAATATCTGAAGGAAATGGACTGATACCTGGAAGCATGCCACCTACCTAACTCAACCAGAAAGAATTAGAAATTTTGAACAGACCTATATCAATCACTGAAATAGTGTCAACTATATGAAATCTCCCAAAAAAGAAAAGTCGAGGACCAGATGGCTTCACATTTGAATTGTATCAAACCCATAAATAGGAACTAGTACATATAGTATTCAACCTTTTCCAAAGCATAGAAAAAGAAGGAATATTGCTCAACACATTCTATGAAGCAGATATCACCCTCATCTCCAAACCAGGAAAGGATCCAACAAAGAAAGAAAACTATAGACCAATATCATTAAGGAATACTGATGCAAAAATACTCAATAAGATCCTGGCAAGCAGAATTCAACAACACATCAAAAAAATTATACACCATGATCAAGTTAGTTTTATTCCATGGTTACAGGGTTGGTTCAACATATACAAATCTATAAAAATAAAATATCACATTAATAAATAAAAAACAAAGACCATATGTTTCTCTCAATTGATGCAGAAAAAGCTTTGGATAATATCTACTATCCTTTCATGATCAGAACACTTAAGAAAACAGGCATAGATGGGACATTTCTTAAACTGACAGAGGCCATCTACAGCAAATCCACAGTCAATATCATATCAAATGCAGTAAAATTGAAAACATTTCCACTTAGATCAGGAACTAGGCAAGGATGCCCACTGTCTCCACTGCTATTCAACATAGCAATGGAAGTCTTAGCCATTGCAATCAGGCAAGAAAAGGCAATCAAGGGTATCCAAATAGGGTCAGAGGAGATCAAACTCTTACTCTTCGTACATGATATGATCCTATCCTATACCTGGAAAATACCTGGGACTCAACTATAAAACTCTTAGAAGTGATCAAGGAATACAGCAGTATCTCAGGGTGCAAAACCAATACTTACAAATCAGTAGCTTTTATGTATACTAACAATAGTCAAGCAGAAAATATAGTCAAGGACTTTATTTTTTTTTTTATAATAGTACCAAGGAAGATGAAATATCTGGGAATTTACCTATCAAAGGACATGAAAGATCTCTATAAAGAGAATTATGAAACTCTGAGAAAAGAAATAGCTGATGATATTAACAAATGGAAAAACATACCATGCTTCATGTTGGGAAGAATCAACATTGTTAAAATGTCCAAACTACCCAAAGTAACCTACAGATTTAGTGCAAGTCCTATTAAAGCACCATTGTCATCTTTAAAGAGCTTAAAAAAATATTGCTTTACTTTATATGGAATCAGAAAAAAACCTTGAATAGCCAATACGTTACTCAGAAGTGAAAACAAATCAGGAGGTACCACATTACTAGACTTCAGGCCATATCATATATCTATAGTGATCAAAACAGCGTGGTAATGGCACAAAAACACAGGTAGATTTATGGAACACAACAGAAAACCAAGAGATAAACCTAGATACTTAGCAACATTTGATCTTTGATAAGCCTATTAAAAATATTCAGTGGAGGAAAGACTCCCTATTTAACAAATGGTGCTGGGTTTACTGGCTGGCAACTGGTAGAAGACTGAAACTGAATCCCCACCTTTCACCATTAAATTTTTATTCTCACTGGATAAAAGATTTAAACTTAAGACATGAAACTATAAAAATACTATAAGAGAGTGCAGGGAAAACACTTGCATAAATCAGCCTGGGAGAAGGTTTTATGAGGATGACCCCCAGGGCAATTGAAGCAACACGAAAACTACATTACCGAGATCTGATCAAACTGAAAAGCTTCTGCACAGCCAAGAGCACAGTAAGTAAACCAAACAGAAAACCTTCAGAGTAGGAGAAGATTTTTGTAGGTTATGCTTCTGACAAAGGTCTGATAACTAGAATCCACAGAGAACTCAAACTAATCAATAGAAAAGAACAAATAACCCCATTTCTATGTGGGCAAGAGACTTGAACAGAAATTTGTCTGATGAAGACAGGCACATGGCCTACAAACACGTGAAAAAATGCTCATCGCTTTAATCATCAGAGAAATGCAAATCAAAACCACTTTGAGCTATCAACTAACTCTAGTAAGATTAGCACACATAACAAAATCCCAAAACTACAGATGTTAAGCATGGATGCTGTGAAAGGAACACTTCTATACTGCTGGTGAAAAATGTAAGCTAGTATGGCCTTTTTGGAAAGAAGTTTGGAGAATACTCAAGAAACTATAGTAGACCTACCATTCAATCCTGCAATTCCTCTACTAGGTGTATATGCAGATGAACAAAAATCATTTTACAACAAATACATTTGCACCAGAATATTTATTGCAACCCAATTCATAATTGCCAAGACATGGAGATAGCCCAAGTGCCCATTGTCCCATGAATGGATTAACAAATTGTGGTATATGTACACCATGGAATAACATGCAGCCATAAAAAAGATAGAGACTTCACATCTTTTATGTTTACCTGGATGGAGATGGAACATATTCTTCTTAGTAAAGTATCTCAAGAATGTGGGGGAAAGTATCCAGTGTACTCAATACTACTATGAAATCAATATATAATCACCTACACATTCATACAAATGGTAAAACATAACTATAGTCCAGAAAGTAGATGGGAAGAGAAGGGAGTGGGGAGAGGAGAAGGCTGGAAGGAGGGAAAGTATTTGGCAGGACCTCATCCAATGTGAATAACGCAATGGTACATTTCAAAACTATTAAGAAACGAGTTTAATTATCTTACAAATAAGTAAGTAAAGTGAAGAATGTGTTAATCAGTTCAATGTAAACATTTCATATTGTATGTCAAATCAGTACATTGTACTCCATTAATGCATCAATGTACACAGTTATGATTTAATAAAGAAAAAAACAAATAAAAAATTTTTTTTTAAATTTTGGATCAATCTGATGAGAAAATGTTGACCTCCATACCCAGGGAGGCCAGTGTACATGAAATGGACTTTGATAAGACAGATATCCATGTCAAGGGATGAACTTCAAGACAAGATCCCAAGGGTCTTGGGCCAACTCAGCTTGTCCCCACACTTTCTCACTTATAGATCCCAGAATAACTGAATAATGTGCTGGGGATACAACATCCTGAGAAAAGGAAGAAATGGCCAGAGGAACCAGCTTGCCATGAATCCTACTCTTCTGCTGTCCTTTTCTGACTATTGCTAAGCAATAAAGTTGTTCCACTTGCCTGCTGTGATTGTTCTGTGTCACTGGACATATGCGAGTAGCAGACTCACCAGTGAATGTACTTCACACACATTCACTAGGTTTACATCCATTTTCACATATACAAGATTTTCCTATCCTATATATCAAGAGATAAAATTTAGGGTCAAAAGGTATGTTCATGTTCAAATTTACTAGATATTGTCCACTTGTTATGCAATGTGGTTCAACTAATTCACATCACATCCTAAGAGTATGAATCTCATTTTTCAGTATCTTCACCTATACTCATTCTGTGAGACAAAACACAAAACATTATAAATGTAATTAGGGAAATTTTAAATTTCATTTATTCATGTACTCATCATGTCCTTGCTGAAAGTCTGCCGTGTCTTGAGACCTGCGGTTCACATGAAGGATAGATGGTGACCTAAACTGCACCCCACAAATAAATCCTACAGTCTAAATCCTAAATAAAATTTGCAGGTCAGGAAATGTCAAATTAGACCTGCAGTACATGTTATTTTAAAAAGGTACATAAAGCTCTAAAACCATTCAGTAGAAGTGGAGTAGAGAACTCTATCCTAGTCTTATTGTGGGAGGATTCCAGAGATGGCAATGCTTGAGTTGAGAATTCATAAAATAGTATTGCCTAGATAAAGGCAGAGAAGTGTGGAAGTGCATATTTAGCAAAAGGCATAGCATGTGACATAATTTCTTGTTCATTTTTGAAGAATCATTTCTGGCCACAGAAGAAAGAAGAGATTAGAGAAGGAAAAAGATAAATGTGAAACCAATAATGAGGCAAATGTATTTGTTCCAGAAAGATGTGGTGAAAGTCTAGAGTTCTGGTGAATATGGAGGGAAATATATATTCATGTGACGCATTTTGGAACTGCAAGAGGCAGAATATATTTAAAGATTGGAACAGAGATTGAGGGTTAGAAAGATTGTCGCAGATGCTCCCAAGCCCTTTCCATGACCCTTCACCCCAGTATTTCAGGGAATGCCAGCCTGATGTCCAATTGTCAAATGCTAAGGGCTTTCTCAGACCACAGAAGCCTGCTTTTGTTGACCTTGATGCAAGCTGGATGTGCTGAGGCGCTAATGTTCCTTACTTAGCCCTTAAGTAATGAATATCAGCAAGTGCTGTACAAATTTCCTGTGTCTCACAGATAAAAAGTCTCTAAAGTGACTCTTCTACATTGATTCCCAGAGTTATTCCAGATTTACTCAGTTAGCCATTCTGGTAAACGGCTTCAAAATTCACTATAGACTGCCTTCTCTCCCTATCCCACATCTCCACTCTCCCACCACCGTTGTTTTCCCCACCAAATAAACTACCTGCTGTCATGAACCTCAGGTTTTGGATCTGCTCCCAGAATAACTCTGCATTCTGGTAAAAAGGGAATTCTATTCTCTTAGAAACACAAGAGGAGAATCCTCTTTGGGTATGCACATTAGATTCATTTTGGAATTGAGTTTGAGGTGCCTCAGAAACATCCCAGAAAAAAAATATCATCCAGCAGTCAGTTCTTATTTGAAACTTCGTGGCCGTAATTTGTAATCATTGGAGAATAAGTGGAGAGCTCTGAAAAATAAAATGACCTAGGAGATAATATAGCATTAAAAGGCATAGAGGTCTGGAACTGAGCCATGAAGAGCATAAATGTCTAATGGACAAATAAAGGAAAATGAACTCACAAATTAGATAGAGGGATTGTAACCAGAAAGGTAGGGATTTTCTGAGAAATCAGGCAAGAAATCTGAATAGAGCTATCACTGAAACCAAAGGAAAAGAATGCTTCAAAGACTGAACAACAATGCTAGATTCTGCTAGAGAATCACTTGAGCCCAGGCGTTGGAGGTTGCTGTGAGCTGGGAGGCCATGGCACTCTACCCAGGGCAACAGCTTGAGGCTCTGTCTCAAAAAAAAATTAAAAAATAAAAAAATAATGCTAGCTTTATGTATTGTCTCTTTTTCTCATGTAAGTCTTTATATAGGTTTTATCTGTCATTTAAAACTTAATAAAGCTGGGGGTAAGTTTCACCCCTGCCAATGCCACCTTCTACACTAACACAGTATTGTCCAGCAATTTGCTGTTGTCTCCACCTTTACTCATGAACCCCCAGTATACTATACAGCTTACTTATTTGTCACCTGCCTTCCTCCATTCATATAAGTTTTTATAAGTCAGAGACTTTTATCCCTTTTGTGAACTGCTGAGGTTACGAGCATTTACAGTAATGCCTGCAACATCACTAATCAACTAGTTTGTTGAATGGACTGCTCAGTTTGCAACATATAAATATAAATAATAGAAACATCTATAGTAAATTTTATATTTAAATACAAGTATGAGTTAAACTATAAATGTTAATAGAGTTGAAAAGGAAAAGTTTAAATTCTGAGCTACGTTACATTTCCCTCTAAAAAGTAAAAGAATTGTGACTGATTTTGGAGCACACACACTATTCTAATACCAAGAAGTTCATATGAAAAAAGATCACCTTAAAATAGCAGACGCTATTAAGAACAAAGTATAAATGTTTTACCACAACAAATAAGTAAGAGAGAAGATGGTTATGTTAATCAGTTAGATGTAATCATTCCACATTGTACTTCAAATTAGCACAGCAGAAGGTTGTTTAATTTCCATGTTTTTGTACGGGGATGAACATATCTGCTGGAGTTGAGTTTCAACTATATTACTTATGGTCTGAGAAGATACAAGGTATAATTTCTCTTTTTTTAATTTTTCTGAGGTTTGATTTGTATCCTAGGATGTGGTCAATTTTGGAGTATGTACCATGGCTGACAAGAAAAATGTATACTTTTTGGCTTTGGGATGATGTGTTCTATGTATGTCTAATCAGCCCATTTGTTCTAGTGTCACATTTAAGCCCTTTGTATCTTTGTTTAGTTTCTGTTTAGAGGATCGACCAGTTCTGTCAGAGGGGTGTTAAAGCCTCTGGCTATTATGGAGTTATGGGATATCATATTGCTCAGACCCATCAAGATGTCTTTCATTAATCTGGGAGAATTTAAGTTGGGTACATAAATATTTAAAATTGAAATATCCTCTAGTTGTATTATTTCTTTGACCAGTATAATGTGTCCATCTTTTTCTTAACTTTAAATCCACTTGTACCTGAAAATAAGATTGCAATCCCTCCTTTCTTCTGATTTTCATTGGCCTGAAATAATGTTTTCCATCCCTTAACCCTGAGTCTTGATTTGTCCTTAAAGGCTAAGTGTGTCTCCTGGAGACAGCATATGGATGGCTTGTGCTTTTTTACAATCAGCCAGGCTGTGCCTCTTCAGTGATGAATTCAAACATTTATTAAGAGAATTGATATGTGTGGTGGAGTTCAATTCATCTTATTTTGTGAGTGTCCATTGTGTAGTTTTGTTCCTTCCAAGTAAGTTTTGACCTTTACCTTCTGGTTATTTACTTTTCTGGTGGTCCATTGTGGTGGTCAATGTTGAGAATAGTTCTAAGAATTTCTATAGAGCTGGTCTTGCTGTGGTGAATTTCCTCAATGTTTGTATGTCTGTAAAAGATTTGTTTTCTCCATCAGTTTTGAAGCATAGCATAGCAGGATGCAGGATACAGAATTTGGGGCTCAAAATCATTATATCTATGAAAGTTAAAGGTAGATGACCATTCTTCTGGCTTGGGAAGTTTTAGCTAAAAAATTTGCTGTCATCCCAATGATTCTGCCCCTGTTGCTCACTTGGCACTTACTCTTGGCTGCTTGCAGAATTATTTCCTTTGTCTTGACTTTGGACAAGTTCATTACAATATGTCTTGGAAAAGCTCTGTTGGAGTTGAGATAACCCAGGGTTTGATATCCATCTGAAAGAAGTGTGTCGGTATCTTTAGTCAAACTTGAGAAGTATTCATTAATGATAGTCTCCAGTAGGACTTCCATTACTCTGGGACAATCTTCTTCCCCTTCAGGAATCCCTATTATTTGTGTGTTTGAAAGCTTCATGGAGTCTCATAGTTCTCTAAGCAACTGTTCTACTTTCTATCTCTTCTTTTCTACTTCTTTGACTACCTGCATTAACTCAAAAAGTTCCAGCTCTGAGGTTCTTTCTTCTCCATGGTCTAACCTATTGTTGACACTTTTCACTGCATCTTTATATCCCCTGATTGTCTCCTTCATTTCCTTAAGCTCCGCCATATTGTTTCTATATTGTACATACCTCTCATCTGATTTTTGGTTCTCTTGTTCCATTTTCTTGTCTATTTCTTTTATTATAAATTCCTTTTCTGTCTCCATTACTCCTTTATAGGTGGAGTCTTCTGCAGTAGCTGCCTCATGCTCCGTTGGGGGAGCTGCTCTGTTTTTGTTTTCCATGTTGCCCACATTTTTCTGTTGGTTCCCCCTCATGTGTATTTTCTTCTTTACTTCCTTGTCCACTTTTTACCTTATCACTTCCTCTTTTGCTTCAAATTACCTTATCTTAGAGCTTAAGTCAACAGGAAGAGAAGGGAAAAGTGCAAGTAGGGAGAAACAAGAAGAAAAGAAAGAAGACAAAAGAAGGAAAGAGAAAAAGGAAAGAAAAGAAAAGGGGGAAGAGAATGAAATAAAAGAATTGAATAACAGGAGAGAATGAGGACAGGAAGAGAGAGTGAGAGTGATAGAAGAAATGGTATTGATTGGCACAGTGTTAAGGCAATGCCTGTAATTCAATGATTTTGAGGGACTCAGCTGGGTGGGTTCCTCAGAATAAGGAGCTTCTTACCACCCTGAGAAAAGCCAAATTCTTCCTCTGTGAATAATAGGAAGAGAAAGAAAAGAGCAAAAACAAAAAAATAAGAAGGAAAAAATAAATAAAAATGAAAAAGAAATTTTAGAAGTCTACAATGTACACCATTCACTACTGTCTTTCCAGGGCCAACATTAGAAGAGCTCCCTAGACCATGATCTCTTGGCCTCTTTGAAGGAGACTATTCCTGTGACTTCTCCTCCAGACCACAGTCATGCCACCACAGCACTCAGTAAAAAAGGAAAATATTAAAAATAAAAAGAAAAGGGGGGAGGAGCCAAGATGGTGGTCTGCAGCCAGCTTTCTGCAGACACTCCCATCCAGAAGGAGAGTTAAAGGACATAAATTTAGTGAGAAAGCCAACGGTTTGGAGATGAGCCAAGAGACAAGGTTGAGGAACGCACATCAACACTGCTGGAACAACCTGCGACCCCAAGGATACAAATAAAAGGTACAGAGCACATCACCAAGCAGACGGGAGTCCCCTTCCCCAAGAGAACAGCTCACATTATACTCCATACCTCCATACGAACAAGCGAGCAGACATCAGATGTCCTCCCACTCTACCCCACGGGAGAGACCCTCTAAAAACTGGACCTCCTTCCCCTACTAGGGTGCCGTGGTGCTCTCCTGCCAGGCATAAAGCTGTATAAAACTGTATATATTCTCTACTTGCAAGCTGGAACTCCCGGCACTCCCCTCCACTCTCACCCTAAGGTCTGGAGGTCTGTTCCCCATAGAGTCCAGATTCTTGGACACTTTCTCAAGGGGTGTGGACAGGGTGCGGGCTGCAGCTGGTCTGTGCTGTTCTCCCGGCTCGGGAGCGGTGAGAGGAGGGTAAGCCGAGAGGTGGCTTGCGGAAGTGGAGAGGCGGTCCCCTGAGGCACCAAGCCCAGGGGTGAAATAGCTTTGCTAAATTTCAGCCACACCTGGCCCTCAGGGGATGACAGCTGAGACAAAGGGCTGAAGCTCACAGACTGAGTCAAGACTATTAGCAGCCCAGCGTCTCTTCCACAGGGCAGAAATTCTGCGAACTTGTTCTGTTCTATCAGCTTTTTCATCT
>CAUYON010201961.1:0-10384 GCA_963573935.1 Arctocebus calabarensis
TACCGAAAATCAAGGCTATTCCTCAGCTCCAGGGCTACCTGCGATGCGTGTTTGCCCTGACAAATGGAGCTTACCCTCACAAAATGGTGTTTTAAATTTCTTAAAAAGAACCTAATTAAATGGCTAATAGATTAAAAAAAATATATATATATCACCTGGAGACAGAGAGCTGGACTTCATCTCCAGAGGGCCCTCCTAGACCCAAATTCCTGCTCTGACTTACCAGTGGGTTTTCTTTTACCACTTTCTTCCAAGCAGCAACTTGGACATGCTAAAACTATATTTAAATGCTTTTATTTGGCCTTGCCAGTTCCTTCCTGTGGCCTAAAACACATGATTGTCTGTGTTCAAGAGAGAGAGCTAGCTGGAAGCATTTGGACATGCTGATAAAGAAACTGTGTTTCTTTGCTTCCTCCCCACTGCCCTCAGGCCCCAGACCCAGGAATTTTTGTGGCTTCTCAGGGCTGTGCAGAACAAGAATTGCAGATGAATGGTTTCCTGGGTTCAAAATGATTACAACCCTTGTGCTGAGTCCTCTCTTTGACATCTCAGAACTTTATTCCTTCTGCACTGGGGCCAAAAATGCAGTTGTGTTGCTCCTGGCAAAACTCTTTCAAATTAGATAATAAGAGTTAGACCCTAGTAGGTTGCATACCCTACCCTGACCAGTGTACAACCATAAGCATTTTATGTGTATCCCTTTACTGTCTGGACAGAAAAAAGAAAGAGGAATGTTTGGGTTTGACCCTTCAGGAACTCCAAAGACCCGGCCTTAATAGTTTCTCAGGCAGTGGGCCGTGGTGAAAGAGCACAGTCTTTGGATTCTGATACAACTGGGTTCAAATCCCAGCTCTGCTACTCACTTTGTAATCCAAGTTACCCAAACTTTTTGCCTTAGCATGTTCATTCATATAAAATAGAGTTTTATGATATCGACCTTGTTATAAAACATGGGAAGACCCAGCTGAGGTAACTGACATATAGTAAGTAAATGCTTCAAGAAGTGGAAATGATTAACAAGAAAGAGACCAAGAAAGGAAATGTCTTGTAGTTGTTAAATCCTGCACCTGGGGCAGGAAGTGCTGCATTCAAAGTTGTGACTTTGGAGGGTTTGCAGTCAATCTTTCTGTCCTTGAATGGGGATTTTCCAGGCCAGTTACCATGGATACCTATCTGAATAATTATAGCTTCTGTAACTTCAGAGGCCTCAAAGGTTAGTTATCAGACAAATATGTCTTTCTCTTCTTAAATGAAGATTGAGTTGAAACGAAGGAATAAAAGTTTCAAGTTGATCTCTCAGCCTCAAAGCCTCCAGCTGAGTTTTGCCAAAGGGCTTGTCATTCTTCTGCTCTGTGTCCTTATAGCTATGCTGTTACAAGAGAGGGAGAAAGGCTCATGAAGAGTGGAAAGTAAAATGCTAGGTAAACATAAAAGTGGTGAAGTCTTTACTGTCTGTTAATCTGAAATAAAAATAAAGAAAGAAATGAAAAAGAGTGCTAGGCAATAAGCATTCTTCCCCATCTGACTGTTGGGTGGTCTCTGGGGAAGGCCTTTCCAGCCTTGGTGCCCTCAGGTCCGAAGTGGGGCTGCTACATCTGGGTCTTGTGGGTGGTCTTGTTATAAAGGTACCAAAGTAACTTCCCTGTGAACTTGAGTTTCTGCTTAACAATGAAGACGAGCCCTCATTGTTCTTAATCTCCTCCTCAGGTTTGTCTTGAATGAGCTGGTGCAGACGGAGAAAGACTATGTCAAGGATCTGGGGATTGTGGTGGAGGTGAGGAGATGGTTTGGGGTGTGTCACCCAGCTGGGAACATATTGGACCCTACCAAGGTCAAGGAGTTTTAATTTGGTGGTTAATATATTTTACTCTGAGTATTTGCAGAAATGAAAATAAAAATAGTAAGACAAATGGGATATGTAGGTAATTTTTTTTCTTTTCCTCCTGAAATTTTATGAGATAGTTAGAGGGAGGTTGGGACCTGAATGTTATGTTTGGAGGCGCGTCTTGAGGTTAAAGCTAAGCTCACACTTGTGTTTTAGGGGACCAAGTTACTGTCTTAAGAGCTTTTCCATGATGTTTAATGAACCACATGATCATATATTCCTCAGAGCTATGGGCCACTGTGGCCACAAAGCAAGTCACTCTTAGTAGAATCTTGGAGCTTATACATTTGCATAGATTTTAAGGATAATATAGCTACCAAGCAGACAGCCAAAAAAAAACCCCACCAATAAAACAAGATTGACAGGTCCACAGTAAAGAAACCACTCTGTCTTCATAGGGATTCACTTTACAGAGGGATATAGACAGTGGATGAAAAGCCTAAGATAGAAAATTTAGGTGGCTTAGAGTCCTATTGTTAGTCATCTTAAATGAAAGAATATGAAGACTAGAAATTGTGTGACCCACATCTAAATTGCCTGCTGGTTCCTAACATTTACCCTGTAAGTCCCCAGCCTATGAAATCTGCTGACTTAGAGTTTTGTATTTGCTTATTCTGAACCTTGCATAAACAAACTAACCTGGTATATAGAGGACCTGAACTCTAACTTAGGGAAAGGTAGTCTCATCTTTTAGGGGATCTGAGGGCTGCAAGGGTTACAACCACCTCATGTGCAGGAATAGAGGACATAGGAGTCTGGAGACTGTGAGACTGAAGTCCAGGGAGTCAGATATCAGTGGAGGAATTATAAGACAAGTCTTCTGACACCTGAGGGCCTTGGTTTTCTCATCTATCAGATGAGGATAAATGCTACCTGGACAACGTTAAAACCTAATTGTAAAGCTTACATCGCGTTGTATATGATCACAGAGTATAAAGTATTAACATATTAAGACTTATTTCTAGACCAGAGCTATCAGTTCTGAGCCTTTAAAGATCTGATTGATTTGTATTAAGAGAAGGGAAGAGGGACAAATGATTGTTTTCTTCCATGTTCTGCTTTCCCAAGGGGCCTAGAGACACAGGAAAGAAACTTCATAAAAGTTGGGTTTATCACTTTGCTCAGGGGTAAAGGCCTAGCTGACTAGTGAGGAGCTGCAGAAGCACTTGCCCTCAAACTCAGGCCAGAGGGTGGGCTCACGTGGGTGCTGCAGGGTGGGGCTTGGCCCAGAAAGCTTCTCATGAAAGTACCTACTAACCATTGCCTCTGCTGCTACAGGGCTTCATGAAGAGAATAGAAGAAAAGGGTGTCCCTGAGGATATGAGAGGAAAGGACAAAATCGTGTTTGGAAACATTCATCAGATTTATGACTGGCATAAGGAGTACGTGTTAATGCCGCCCTGGGAACCAGGGCTCTCAAGCCTTCTTCCTGCATCTGACCTAAGGGGAAGGGTTTGGAGGAGAGTCTTGTGTCATTTAGCTCTTCACTGAGAAATAATACAGTTCTAAATATGTGGTTCCTTCTCTTATCCTCTCTCTCCTTTTAGTTTTTTCCTGGCTGAACTGGAAAAGTGCATCCAGGAGCAAGACAGATTGGCGCAGCTCTTCATTAAGCATGTGAGTCTTTCATCACCTCCTCCCCTGGAGCTTCACTAGGCGCCTTCACGTTCATTTTTAAATTCCTTCTCTCTCTCTCTCTCTTTTTTTTTTGAGACAAAGTCTCACTTTACCACCTAGAGTAGAGCACTATAGTGTCGTAGCTCACAGCAACCTCAAACTCCTGTGCTCAAGCAATCCTCCTGCCCTAGCCTCCTGAGTAACAGCAATTACAGGCATCCACCACAACCCCCAGCTTTAAAATTCCTTCTCTTCTGCTCTTCCTTAACTAGCCTTCCTTCTGACCCCTTTCTGAGTTGTTTTTTTTTTTTAACCTTCTTGGCAATTTGAAAGGTGTCTGTTGTCGGATGCATTTACTCTCATACTCTGATGTTTAGGTGCCTCGATATGTCCCCACACATGGGCCATGTCTTTGTCCTGCCCACGCACAGCCAAAATAACACTCTGAGACTGAACAAAAGGCACAAGACACCTGCCCGCCCCCATCCTCTCCCTCTGCTCTTTCAGGAGCGGAAGCTGCACATCTACGTGTGGTACTGCCAGAATAAGCCACGCTCCGAGTACATCGTTGCTGAGTACGACACCTACTTTGAGGTAAACTGCTCAGGCTGTGCTTAACTGGAAGGAGGGGGTGAAACTCAGGCTGAAATACCAGATGGCATCATCTACAGGTGACCCCTCTCAGCACTGTGGACCCATTCAGGGCAGGAGTAGCTGCCTCCACAGAGCCATTAGCTTCTTAGCTAAATTCTCATGAGCAGCTTTGCCTGCAGTGAACCTGGTCTGGGTTCTGATTTGAGAAGCCTCCATTTGCAGAATGATCCTGTAACACAGAGACTATCTCAGAAGTTCCAGTTCTGCTTAAGTGACCCCAGGGCAGAATGTGGCCATACCCCTTCCCACTGGTCCCCTTTTGAGGGCTCGCTGAGGAGCCTTCTCTTGGTTGAGGGGTTTGCAGCCAGTTCATAGTCTCTCCTTGCCCCAGCCTAGAAGGATCTATTTTGTTGAAGGAAAGGCAGTATCCTCACTTTGAAGAGCCCTCAGCTCAGTGTTTGGAGATCTGTGGTTAGGGTCCAAATCTTACGTCCTAGGACTTTGCCCTGGAGCAGTGCAGACAGAACACAATCCCCTTCTAGCTTGACTCTCAGGCCGGGGGTGAGGACCAAGGTGAAGGTGTTGCTGTAGAAGCACAGTGGGAAGGCACTAAGGCTAAGGGTGTGTCTTATATGTTGTTCCTAACAAAGAAGCAGTCCTGTGGGCAATTTTACCTCTTATATGGCTTGAAGATTCTTAAATTTTATTGGAAAACATGAAGACCTATCTTCTGTGTCTCTGATCCACCCCAATTCTTTGGTCCCTTTTCCTAACAGAGCTTCTTTGTGTTTCAGGAGGTAAAACAGGAGATAAATCAGAGGCTGACACTTAGCGACTTCCTCATTAAGCCCATTCAGAGAATAACAAAATACCAGTTACTCCTCAAGGTAAGAAGCCGGGAACCTGGGTCAGGGCAAGAGAAGGGTCTCCCCAGGCTCAGACCTGGAGAGCAGTGGGACTCAGGGGTCTGTCTGTACCATACTGTCCCCCAGGGACTGTGAACTTGGGGGGTGGGGGCGTGCATGCAGGCTTGTCTGCTGGTTGCTCTAGTTTTGCCCCCAGGTTAAGTTGCATGGCTATTCTTCCTGGTCTTAATACTGGATGTTACTTTTTTTTTTTCAATTCAACTTTCTTACTGTGTCACAATCACTGACTTAATACCTTTAAAAACTAAAAACTAATAAGAACATAAAATTAGAGTAGTATACAAGGGGGAAAGAAAGGGAAAGGCGAGATTCTAGAAGCCTTGGATGAGTAATACCTAAAATGTGATTATATTGTATTTTAAACAATAGCTTAACTTGGTTTGTCTCATAGAACTGTATGAGGTTAAATAAAAAGAAAGACTGTACTTTCCCCCATCCTTTCTTGAAATAATCTCCTTTTCCTTCTTCCCTCCCTCTCTCTTACCCCTTCTTCCCTCATAGCTTTCAGACATTGAATATTCTGGGAGTTTTCTCTGTGTCTAGTGTGACTCATAATTTTATTTCTCAGCTACTACAAACCATTGCCACCTCTGCTGGAAAGGAAAGTCTTTAGGGTGTTACCACATTTTATGATAAGTTTTTTATAGCTCTCTGCCTATTTTACTAACTAATTTCACCCCTTTCCACACCCTTCCCTACTTCCCTTACTTGTAGGACTTCCTGAGATATAGTGAGAAGGCTGGTTTGGAGTGTTCCGATATTGAGGTGAGTTTTCTGCATGTAATGCTCGCTGGTCTTAGGGCCCATCTTGGGTGTCTGTCTCTACCGGGAAGAAGATTGTCCCAGGAGACTCCACACTGACTTCCACTTAGACAATAAGAGGTTCTCGCAAACAGCTACTCAGCAGGGTGAGGATGGCAAGTGTTAATGAGCAGAGTGTTTTCTAGAATTTAAGAATTCTGTCCTGGGCCAGACCTGAATATGCCCCTACTGGTATTCTTATGGCTCCTGGCGACCTATAGAGGGAAAAGGTGATACTTTACCCCTTTCACATCCTTCAGAGATTGGGTATCAACTGCAAAAGAGTTCCAATATGCAACTTTATCCATGATTCTAAGTACTGTTTGAATCTACAAACATGTGAAGTATTTCATTTTCATCCCCCACCCCACCCCCAAGGATTACTCCCTAAAGTGAAGTCCTTTGAAACAATGTCACCAAGGGGATTATTTTAAGCCAGAGAGGGTACAGATCATTCTGGCAGGTTATTTTAGTTTAAAACCTCTAATGTTTCATAAGCCAGGCCACATGTTGCTTGGGCAGCCAGGAAACAAAAGAAAGAAGAAAGAAAGTAAGAAAAGGAAAGGAAACTAGGAAATTGTTAAATGAAAGTGAGAAGGTAGGAAAGGATGGGCTGAGTGATATGCCCACCATGTGGAGTCACTGACTTATGACCAACATCCCGCTGTCTAGAAGAGAAAGCCTGCGTTCCCCAAGAGTAGACAGCAGGGACCAATGTCCTCTCCTCGGTTAAAGGGGATGTCAGAAGTGAGGTCCTTGTCTTCCAGCACTGAATTCCTGACAGTGTCCTGCCTGAGTGCTGTTCCCCTCCTGAGTGACTACCATTCTTTCCCGCAGAAAGCAGTGGAGTTAATGTGCCTTGTTCCCAAACGCTGCAATGACATGATGAATCTCGGACGCCTGCAGGGCTTTGAGGTGAGTCCTTAGGAATGCTGCTAAGCCCTCTCTCTCCTAGGCATAGGAGTCCAAGCCGTGGAGGCCTGTTCCCTTTGAAGCCCTGTGTCTGGCCTCCTTTGCCTCCTTCTTTGGCCACTGGGCTCTCTGGTTCACAGGCCTGGACGATGCATCAGTTTGGGAAGTCCAGCGCTTGGGCAGTCATAGGAAGTTACAGAGCAGTTGGCCAAGCCGGAGTCAGACTTCCTAGGGGTGGGAAAGACCCAAAGTTCTCTATAATTATTTGGACCTGGCACTGACCTCTTCCCTTTTTTGATGGAGAAATGCCCGGAATGTGAGTGAGTCCATAGCAGAGCTATGTGATAGAAGTGGACCTAAGCAGGAGCACGGAATACCTTGTTTTAAATTTTTTTTTATTTTTGGGAAGGTAGTTCTAATAAACAGATCTATGGAGGGAATGACTTTTTAGTTAAATGAAAATTTTATGCTAAACATTACAGTTTATATCTGTTCTTTGAAGAGGGGAATAAAATCTTGGGGTAATAATTGGATATCTCAAGGATTTTGGTTTAACTGAATATACTAGTATTCTAGGGCTGCCATACCAAAGTACCATAAATCAGGTGGCTTAAACAACAGAAATTTATTGTGTCACATTACTGGAGGCTTAGAAGTGTGAAATCAAGATATTGTATGGATGGTTCCTTCTGCAGGCTGCGAGGAAGGGATCTGTCCCAGGCTTCTCTCCATGGCTTACAGAGCCACATGGCATTATCCCTGTATCTTACATTGCCTCCCCTCTGTCATATTCTATTAGAGCTCACTTTAATGACCTTAGTGTAACTTGATTACCTCTGCAAAGAGCCTACCTCCTGATAAGGCCACCTTCTGACACATGAATGGGTGGGGGATGGGCAGCAGAGCATGAGGGACAACACAGTTCATTCAACCTGTAACAGAGAACCTTTGAAGAACAAACTGGCTTTCCTGATTTAAACTTAATAACTGTTATTAGTTTATAGCCAAGCCTCATACACTAACTAAACTCATATGTCTTGAATATTAATGTGGTAAAGTTGGAACTGACACAATCATTGACTTGTACCTAGTAGCTATTGATCCCCCTGCAGAGAGATGTGTTTTTTTTTAAATTCTGTTCTCCAGTAATCTACAGCCTAAGATTTTCTTATTCCTGTCTAGAGAAAAGGGATTCCTAGAAACTGAGATAAGAAAGAAATAGGTTAGGCATAATGGCTTCCACCTGTAATCATAACACATTGGGAGGTTAAGATGAGAGGATTACTTGAGGCTAGGAGTTTGAGACCACCCTGGGCAGCAGAGCAACACCCTATCTCTACAAAAACTTTATGATAATAAATAAATAAATAAAATTAAGAAAGAAGTGACTCTTTTTCCTAGCTAAACCAGACTAGGATAGACAGAAAGCAGACAGTATTATAGGTAAGTTTGGGAGATGCTATATTTGATTGGGGTAATGAGTTGGATTCATGTTGTGTTTAAGCCAAATCTCCTGTTTACTTGCCCTTTCAGCCTATTCTGTGTGCCCCTATCTGTTTTCCGTGCTTTGTGGCAGGAACTATGTGGAAGGTCTTCTTTGCTATTTCATTTTTCATAGGTTCCTGGTTCTCTTGGGTAGATCTGAGGAATGAGCAGTGTTACTCACAGAAACATAGTCTATGCTGTCACATGGTTTCTTACAGTTGTATGTTGTGGAGTCTTACAGTTCTTCCCTGGGCATTATGCCATGTCTGAGGCTGTTCTGAACAAACCAAGTAATCTTTCTTGCTCTTCAACCTTGAAGTCCCCACGTTTTCTGAACAACAGTCTGACTTGGCTCTCTCTGGGTCTCTGGAGGAAGGTAGCACTGGCTGGAGAAGTGGTATGTGATTGTGCTATCTGGCCCAAGTTAAACATCACTGGAGCCATGTTGTGTGCATGTGTGTGTATGTGTGTGCACGCACACACACATCCATAGCAGGCCACACATAAGCATGGGATTCTCATCTCTTTTAAGTCAAAGAGATGCCCCCTATGTTCTTTTTAAAATTTTTTAAATTTATTTTTCTTATTTTTATTTTATTTGCAGTTTTTGGCCGGGGCTGGGTTCAAACCCGCCATCCCTGGTATATGGGGCCAGCACCCTACTCCTTGAGCCACAGGCGCCGCCCTCCTATGTTCATCAGTCCACAGAAAATCTGCTTTTCATTCCTTCAGCTAATCGGGAAGAATAGTAAACATCTGTCTGCTCACTATGACCATGACTTTGGGCCTGGGAGAAGTTAGAGGCCCCTCATTTTAATTCCCTCTCTGTCAAATCCTGTGCTTTTCTTTTAATGTTGGCCGGAATATAACCCATGATCTGGTTCTGTGTAATATTAATAGAACTTTTAGAGCTTTCCTGGCTAGCTGGTCACTGGCTTAGTATTAACTTTAGACCAGGGTAGAGATAAGCCTGTTTGGCTGCTGACCTTGGCAGTAAAGAGCCAAGCAGAAGGCGGGCGTTACTTAGGAACACAACAGAAAAATGACCCCTATGCCGGGCAGTGTTTGGAATAAGGCGTCATGTGAAGGAAATGGCCCACATTTGCACTAAAGGACAAAGTCTCCCCCTGAGAAAGAGTGCCTACATGTCAGGGGCTCTGCTGTCTCAGCCGTCAGTCTTCCTGCTGCAGAGCAATAGAAAAGGCAAAGCTCTCAGACAGGTTCTGTGAAGACTTGCAGAGCTGGGGCATATCCCCTTTGAAGAGGTGAAGGTGTCTCTAAAAATCTCCTTAGAAGATGAAGAACAAATTAGGCTCTACCTCCTCAGCTGGATGTCAGGGTGTCTGGTAGCTAGAGTCAAGAAGGACCCAGAAAAGCACCTATCAGCGTATAAACCTTGGGACCTACATGTGGTGCCCCTACATTGTCTGTTGACCTGTGGCTGGAGACAAGGCTTCAGAGTTCCCCATCCTAAAATTATACGAGGATAAGAGAGAGGTGCCCAACTTGCCACTGTATCTGTGGTCCTGCCTCCATCGCCTCCCTGGTCACAGGTGAGCCTGAGATTTGTGGCCATGAGAGTGTCCCATGTCGTTGGCTGGTACTGCAGAGTGGCCAGGCAGGCACAGCTCTCAGAGCTCTGAGGACAGAAAGTCTACTTCTAGCTCCAAGTGTCACCTATTTTCTAGTCTCCTTTTAATGAAAAACTAGAGGGATCAGAATAATTCTAGAACCTCTTTTTAGCTACTAATTTCATCTTTTTTCCTCTGGCATTTGCCTGAGCTCTTTCTCAGTGGCTCCATTGCTGTCTTTCCCGTTCTGTTCAGGGTCCTGTGTGAACAGGAAAGTAGCTACAATCTGCCCCTGGATAAGTGGGTGGGTCCTGATTCAGTTTCTCACCAGAGTCCTGAGCCTTTTGATGTCAGGTCTGTTGCCCATGTCCCTAGAGAGGGAGGTTGTGTGGCCTGAGAAGGCAGTGGCCGTCTCCCCATTTGTATTCGATTCACCCTAGCTCCTTTCCACCAGGGCACCCTGACTGCTCAGGGGAAGCTGCTGCAGCAGGACACGTTCTATGTGATCGAGCTGGATGCAGGCATGCAGTCCCGGACCAAGGAGAGGCGCGTGTTCCTCTTTGAGCAGATCGTCATCTTCAGTGAACTGCTCA
>CAUYON010201967.1:0-10905 GCA_963573935.1 Arctocebus calabarensis
ACTGCTCACAGCAACCTCCAGCTCTTGGGCTTAAGCGATTCTCTTGCCTCAGCCTCCCTAGTAGCTGGGACTACAGGCGCCCGCCACAGCGCCCAGCTATTTTTTTGTTTTGCAGTTCAGCCGAGGCCGGGCTTGAACCCGTCATCTTCGGTATATGGGGCCGGCGCCCTACTCGCTGAGCCACAGGAGCCGCCCATCCAGGGGATACTCTTAACTTCAATTTGGGTAGATACATTGAGATACTGGTATACTACATATGTATAACACTGGCATTTTGATCATGACTAAGCTCTTTAGAATTGTTTAGATGCGAGTAATAGATTTTAATTTGTTATTGTTTACAATTAGACAGTCTTTCTACAAGGTAAAATGTTGATCCAGCTAGAGAGTGATTGACTTAAATATACTTCTTTTTTCTTTTTTTTTTTTGGTTGCACCCATCATTGTTTAGTAGGCTGGGGCTGGATTCGAACCTGCCAGCTTAGATGTATGTGGCTGGTGCCTTAGCCGCTTGAGCCACAGGCACCCAGCCCTTTTTCTTTCTTTCTTTCTGTCTTTTTTTTTTTTTTTTTGAGACACAGTCCCACTTTCTCCTCCTCAGTAGAGTGCCTAGAATGCTGTGTCTACACAGCTCATAGCAACCTCAAACTCTTGGGCTCAAGTAATTCTCTTGCACAGGCTGGTCTCCAACTTCTGGGCTCAAGCAATCTACCTGCCCTGGCCTCCCAGAGTTACAGGCGTGAGCCACTGAGCCTGGCCCTGAAGTGTACTTTTAATCCTTAAATTTTTCAATCCCAGAAAGGTCTAAGATTTGGTCTGGTGTGGGGGCTCCACGCCTGTAATCCTAGCAGTTCTGGGTGGCTGAGGCGGGTAGATTGCTTTTCGCTCAGGAGTTCGAGACCCCCACTCTACTAGTTTTCTAATGATAGAAAAACTAGCCGGGCGTCGCTGAGGCAAGAGGATCAGTTGAGCCGAAGAGTTTGAGGTTGCTGTGAGCTAGGACTGACGCCACCGCAGTCAACCCAGGGCGACAGAGTGCGAACCCCCGCCTTCAAAAAAAAAAAAAAAAAAAAAGGAATGGGGGAGGAGTGGGGAAAGGAAGAGCAGAGAGAGGGAAGGAGCGAGGGGGGCGGGGGCTTGGTGTGTGCCACACCTTTTGGGGGCAAAACACGGTTGTAAGAGGGACTTTACCCAACAAATGCAATCAGTGTAACCTGGTTTCTAGTCCCCTCAATGAATCCCCAACAATAATAATAATTGAAAAAAAAGGTCTAAGATCTATTTTGTAGGATCTGCCTTCCAAAAGTTGCTAATTTCTCCCACTTAACTTTCTTTTTAATGGGGACAGCATCAGTCATTGAGGATCTGCTAATTTTAGGCATTTCATTTGCATACTCTACTCAATGCTAACAAACAAGCAAGTGAAGAAGGCTTTGTTAGTACCACCCGGTACAGGAGAAAATGCTTCAAAGATGTGACATTTATCACCTAGGGCAACACAGAAGAAACAAAGATAGGCATAACAAAGTCTTCTGAAGAAAAAACAAATTGGTACACCAGGGAGTGAGATGAAATTGCTGTCCAACAGGTACAAGAGGGGATGATGGGGAAAGGGGGGGGACATTGTTAGAATGTCCTTGGCGGGCGTGGACCGAGGGCGGCCATTGCTGGGACTGGGGGGCGGGAGCCTGGGCGCTCCCAAGGCGCCGGGCGGCGCTGCGCGGTGGGGGAGGAGCCCGCGCCAACCCGGGGCCCTGGGCCAGGACCACCGGCCAGCTGGGAGACGCCGCGGTTCCTCTCCAGTCCAGTGTGGTGTGATGTCCCTGCCCCAGTCTCCATCAGCGGTGGGCTCTGAGTCCCGCGCCACGGTTCCTGGCGCTCCGGGTGGCGAGAGAAGACAGGACCCCACCATGGACGGCGCCACAGCCGAGGGCCTGCCGGGCGCTGGCTCCCTGCAGCAGGCTTCCCAGCCACTCCCGCCACCAGTGCCCGAGAAGAAACGGCCCCAAGACTTCCAGTTTGGGAAGATTCTTGGCGAAGGTTCTTTCTCGACAGTTGTCCTGGCTCGAGAACTGGCAACCTCCAGGGAATATGCTGTTAAAATTCTAGAGAAAAAGCATATTATCAAAGAGAACAAGGTACCGTATGTAACCACGGAGCGAGACGTGATGTCGCGCCTGGATCACCCCTTCTTTGTGAAGCTTTACTTCACGTTTCAGGATGAAAAAAAGCTGTATTTTGGTCTCAGTTATGCCCAGAACGGAGCACTTCTTAAATACCTGCGCAAAATTGGTTCACTCGATGAGACCTGCGCTCGATTCTACACTGCTGAGATCGTGTCCGCCCTAGAGTACTTGCACAGCAAGGGCATTATTCACAGGGACTTGAAACCAGAAAACATTTTGTTAAATGCAGATATGCACATCCAGATCACAGATTTTGGAACAGCGAAAGTATTGTCTACGGAGAGCAAAGAAGTCAGGGCCTACTCGTTCGTGGGCACGGCACAGTTCGTTTCTCCGGAGCTGCTCACAGAGAAATCAGCCTGTAAAAGTTCAGATCTTTGGGCTCTTGGGTGCATCCTATACCAGTTTGTGGCAGGCTTCCCACCGTTCCGAGCCGGAAATGAATATCTTGTATTTCAGAAGATCATGAAATTGGAATATGACTTTCCAGAAAGTTTCTTCCCAAAGGCAAGAGATCTCGTGGAAAAACTTCTGGTTTTAGATGCCACGAAGCGGTTAGGCTGTGAAGAAATGGAAGGGTACAGACCGCTTAAAGCCCATCCGTTCTTTGAGTCCATTACGTGGGAGACCCTGCACCTGCAGACACCCCCGAAGCTCACCACTTACTTACCAGGCGCGTCGGAAGACATCGAGGAGGACTACGGCAACTATGACAATGTCCTGAGCCAGTTTGGCGGCATACAGGTGTCATCATCCTCCTCCCGCACCCTGTCTCGTCAGGATGCCAGAAGGCCCCAGAGGTCCCGCTGCAGCATAGAACGCTACATCCACATTTTGGACACTAATTCTCTAGAACTGGACTTACGGTTTTCCGAAGAAGAGAAGAGGTTGCTGTTGGAGAAGCAGGCTGGTGGAAACCCTTGGCATCGGTTTGTAGAAAATAATTTAATACTAAAAATGGGTCCAGTGGATAAGCGAAGGGGCCTGTTTGCACGACGACGACAGTTACTGCTCACAGAAGGGCCGCATTTATATTACGTGGATCCTGTCAACAAAGTCCTGAAAGGTGAAATTCCGTGGTCGCAAGAACTCCGACCAGAGGCCAAGAATTTTAAAACGTTCTTTGTTCATACGCCTAACAGGACATATTACCTGATGGATCCATGTGGGAATGCTCACAAGTGGTGCCAAAAGATCCAAGAGGTTTGGACAAAGCGCTACCAGAGCCACCCTGCTGCTGGCATGCAGTAATATGGCCTGTGGCCGGGCTGCCCTTCGCTGCCAGGGCACCTGCCCCAGTGTGGCTCAGCTGCCATCCCGGACTCTTCCAGACAACCTGCTCACCATCTCAAGGGGACTGCAGAAGGTGGAAACCTTGAAGCTTTTTTTTTTTTTTTGGCAGCTTTTTTTTTAAAAGAAGAGAAAAAAATACCAAAGAACAAAACTAATACCAAACAAGAATTTGGGGTTGCTTTGCTTGTTCTCTGCTTGCTTCCATGTGCCCTTATCTCCGTGGGGACCCAGCTGTGTGCAAGTCAGCCCAGTTCTCACCCAGACTAGTGGACAGACCTGATGTTACCAGCTTCTAGCATCAGTCAGAGGCATGGGCTCTGCCTTCTGGCACAGGGGACCTGGTATGTCTTGGGTTTTTCCCCCCACTCCTACATGATCTCAGTACTCTTCACCAGGGAGGGAGCTTCTGCAGTTTGACTGGGGTGGACACCAGCCCTGTGATGGAGGGTTCTTTTGCTTCTGTGCAGGTACCCCTTTTCTTTCATCCCTTGTTGATAACCCTTAGGTGTGTCTAGGCTCCTTGGGTCCCTCTCAGAATGGCTTTGGCAGCAGGATTTCTTTGGTCTCTGCTGTCTGCAGGCAGACTTATGGTGGGTAGGAGCAGGAGGGATTGGAGGGACACAGGAGCAGACCACTGAAGAGGGGCACTATCACCTAAGTGGCTTGACTTCCAGGTTCCACTGAGCTTGTTAGTCTCTGGGGCTAGAAGCCAAGCTCTTGCCTGTGAGGGGTGCCAGAAGTGAGTCTGATTACCACCTGTGGGTTCATGGTACAAGAGACAGAGTCCTGCCCAGAGTCCCAGGTGAGGCCAGAAGGTGCCTGGGAGAATCCAACTAGAGGCCATTGGGCCTGCTGGCCTCCATAGAAAGGAATGAAGCCCAGGCCCTTCCAAAAGCCTCTTAGAAGTTTAAATGTGCAGGGTGATTTGTGAAGTAGGGTCTGCGAGAGAGTTCTAGCATTAACAGAGCCGGGATGCTTCAGTCTCCTGCAGAGGGCATCGGGAAGTGCTGGTTCCCAGTGTCATTAGGCATCCTATTTGTATTATGGTTAACCATTTCTCAGAGCTAAGTCAGAATTTTCACATCTCTACCTTGAAAATCTTAAAGGCCGGGCTGGGCATGGTGGCTCATGCCTGTAATCCTAGCACTCTGGGAGGCCAAGGCAGGAGGATCCTTTGAGCTCAGGAATTCCGGACGAGCCTCAGCAAGAGCAAGACCCTGTCTCTACTAAAAATAGAAAAAAAAAATCTAAAAACCTTTTCGTGTTGCTGAAATGAATCATCTAATCCCTGAAAGAGTGGACCTGGCAGGGAGGGGGAAAGAGGGAGGGGGAGGAGGGGAGGGAGGAGAAAAGAGGAAGAGGGGAGGGTGAATAAAGGGAGGGGTGAGACGGGAGGAGGAGGGGTTTGTTGAGCTCTCACCTAATGGGCACAATGTTAGGGGTTTATGGCACACTGGGCACAATGTAGGGGTATATATCACACCTCCAACAAATCTCCAACATAATCATTTGTACCCTTATATTCACCTGAAATAAATTAAAAAATTTTAAAAAGAATGGACTTTTCCTGTTCGCATTGCATGGAAGGTGAGACCAGCGCACTCAACCTGAGCTTGCCCGGTCTGGGTTTTGGGGTGGTGCACTGCTGTGTAGTACAGTGTGAGGCATTAGTGTTATGGCTTACTACTCGCCAGGTGGAGAGAGCTGTTGAGGCTTGGCATAGCTGGGCCATTCCTTCCCTTCCCAGACTGTCCATGGAAGGCAGCCG
The DNA here is from genome assembly GCA_963573935.1 of Arctocebus calabarensis. Taxonomy (NCBI): domain Eukaryota; kingdom Metazoa; phylum Chordata; class Mammalia; order Primates; family Lorisidae; genus Arctocebus; species Arctocebus calabarensis. The sequence goes on from CAUYON010201967.1 coordinate 5,248, forward strand.
ACGGTCCCCTGGGAAAGACAGGCATCAGGAAGAGGCAGGCATTGCTGCCTTCGCTGTCTGCTCACAGGCCTCTGACTCAAATACCCCTGGGGGCTGAAGAACAGCTTTGCCATTTCTATAGACTTTTCACAAAGGCACCCACAGAAGGCCCACACAAGCTCGGCGCCTGTGGCTCAACGGGCTAAGGCGCTAGCCACGTACACCTGAGCTGGCGGGTTCGAATCCAGCCCGGGCCCGCCAAACAATGACGGCTGCAACCAAAAAATGTCCGGGCGTTGTGGCGGGCGCCTGTAGTCCCAGCTACTTGGGAGGCAGAGGCAGGAGACTCATTTGAGCCCAGGAATTGGAGGTTGCTGTGAGCTGTGATGCTACAGCACTCTATCCAGGGTGACAGCTTGAGGCTCTGTCTAAAAAAAATAAAAAAAAAAAAAAAAAGAAGGCCCACACAGAAGAGATTCCCATAACCCTTCCTATCCCCCCTCCCTCAATCTCCTCTGACCATCTTGTGTGCCAGACCAGGTCCAAGTTGAGAGTAATGATAAGAGTAGCTCCACTTAAACTGTGGGAGTGGGGCGGGGCACGGTGGCTCAGGTCTGTAATCCAGCACTTGGGAGGCTGAGGTGGGCGGATTTCCTGAGCTCACAGGTTCGAGACCAGCCTGAGCCAGAGTGAGACCTCTTCTTTAAAAGTAGTTGGGGGCGGGGGGCGGCGCCTCTGGCTCAGTGAGTAGGGTGCCGGTCCCATATACCGAGGGTGGTGGGTTCGGGCCGGCCAAACTGCAACAACAACAAAAAAACCCAAAAACATGCCCATCACGAGTACGTGCTGTTATTACCTTTGGGGTGGTGCCTGTGGCACAAAGGAGTAGGGTGCCAGCCCCATATGCTGGAGGTGGTGGGTTCAAACCCAGCCCCTGGCCAAAACTACAAGAAAAAAAAATAATAAAAGTAGTTGCGGGGTGGTGCCTGTGGCTCAAAGGAGTAGGGTGCCGGCCCCATATGCCAGAGGTGGCGGGTTCAAACCCAGCCCCGGCCAAAAGAAAAAAAACAACATAAAAGTAGTTGGGTGTTGTGGCGGGCGCCTGTAGTCCCAGCTACTTGGCAGGCTGAGGCAAGAGAATCACTTATTCCCATGAGTTTGAGGTTGCTGTGAGCTGTGACTCCATGATGCTCTACTGAGGGTGACATAATGAGACTGTCTCAAAAAATAATAATAATAATTATAAACTCCACTGTGTGCTTGTGGCTCAGTGGTTAGGGCGCTGGCTACGTGCTCCGGGGCTGGTGGGTTCGAAACCGGCCCTGCTAAACAAAAAAACAGCTGGGCATTGGGGTGGGCGCCTGTAGTCCCAGCTACTTGGAAGGCTGAGGCAAGAGAATTGCTTAAGCCCAAGAGATTGAGGTTGCTGTGAGCTGTGTGATGCCACAGCACTCTACCGAGGGTAACAAAGTGAAACTCTGTCTCAATAAAAAATAAATAAATAGGCGGCGCCTGTGGCTCAAAGGAGTAGGGCGCCGGCCCTATATGCTGGAGGTGGCGGGTTCAAACCCGCCCCGGCCAAAAATCGCAAAATACATACATACATACGTACGTAAGTAAACTGCGGGAGTGCAGATGTGGGGTGTTCTATTGTGCTGGGGCAGTGAGGAGAGCCAGTGATTGTGGGTAGTGTGCAGGTTAGATACAGCAGGGAACAGGACACTGGGGCCCTGGACCTGTGGCCAGCAGCTGAGCCCCCTCTCTTCCTCTTAGCTTTTGAAAAGCCTTGCTCGTGTTAGGTAAATCTCACTTGGGCAAATTCTTTCAGGAATTTCTGTTCAGGCTTCCTCCCCTTTATCAGCTATTTTACCCTTCTCAGAATGTCCTGGGTCTGTGTGTGCGAGAAAGGCTTCCTAACTCTCCTAATTGCATACACAGATGCAGGGGAGACTTCTCTCCAGGGCATCTAGTTACAGGGAAACAAGCAGAGCTGAGGATTGGCGTTAATAAAAGCACCTGGCGGGGTTGCTCAGGGAGAATCTTCCCTTGCATTCTTTCCTCTGGATAGCACCATTACCTCCTGGGCTTCATTGACAAGCTCCATCTTAATCTCCAAAACTACAAACTTAGGGGGTCAGAGGTGGAGCTCCCAGCTGAAAGGACTGCCCCTGCCTAAGCTAATGCCCACCAAGCCCTTTTTGTGGGTCACCTTTTTCCCTCACTCAGAGTCCCCCTCTTCTTTGCTGTTAGTGGTCTTTCTCTACCTCCCAGAGGTCTAAACACTCATCAAGTCTCTACCTCTGGGGGTTTTAAACATTCATTAAATAAAGAATAGGACTTGTTAGTTTTCCTCTACCTCCAATGGGTTCTAAACATTCTTAAGCAAATAGGACTTGTTAGTCTTTCTCCACCTCAGGTGGTTCTGACATTCATTAAGCAAAGAATAGGACTCCCAGTGTTTCTACTGGTTCGGTCAAACATTCCTTCCTGGTTGTAGAAGATTTACCAGCAGATGACCCTCCCACTTTTACGTAGCCTCCAGCAGATGACCTTGGTCTTTTATTCCACCTCAAGAGTTACTGAGGTTTGTCTGGCAAGCCCACCACCTCCTATGTGGCACTTATGTCAAATCCTGAATGGCACCAGCATGTTCATCAAACAGGACTCAACTGGGTGCGGGGGCTAATGCCTGTAATCCTAGCACTCTGGGAGGCTGAGGCAGGTTGATTGCTTGAGCACAGGAGTTTGCGACCAGCCTGAGCAAGAAACTATACTCAATACTAATAGTAGATGATCTAATTCACACCCACATAGGAGAAAAACTCATTTCAATTCAAGTTAGGTGGGAGGGGAAATGTGGGGGGAGGGCTATTGGGGTGCTCCCACTGCATGGGCACAATGTAGGGGTATATGACACACCTTTTGGGTGCAGGACATAACTACAAGAGAGACTCTACCTAAAAAATTCAAATGTTGTGACTTGGTTGTACCCCCACATTAATCTTAAATAATAATAAAAATAATAGGGCGGTGCCTGTGGCTCAAGGAGTAGGGTGCCAGCCCCATATACCGGAGGTGGCGGGTTCAAATATAGCCCTGGCCAAAATCTGCAAAAAAAAAAAAAAAAAAGAAAGAAAAGAAAAATAATAGAAAAACTAGCTGGAAATTAAGGTGGGCACCTGTAGTCCCGTCCCAACTATTCAGGAGGCTGAGGCGAGAAGATCACTTGAACCCAGGAGTTTGAGGTTGCTGTGAACTGTGACGCCAGAGTACTTACTCCACACAGGGTGACAAAGAGAAACTTTATCTAAAAAAAAAAAAAAACCTCCTCCCTTACCTCATTCTGGGCTGATGCCATTTTAGTGGCTGCCCATCTGCTTGAAGATATTTTTGTCGTTGTTGCAATTTGGCCCTGGGCTGGCTTCGAGCCCACCACCCTTGGTATATGGGGCTAGCGCCCTATCCACTGAGCCACAGGCACCCCCCCCTTTTTTTTTTTGCAGTTTTTTTTTTTTTTTGGTCAGGTCCGGGTTTGAACCCACTAGCTCAGGTATATGGAGTTGGCACCCTACTCCTTGAGCCACAGGCGCTGCCTAACCCCATCCCCTTTTCTTTGAGACAGAGTCTCACTATGTCACCCTTGGTAGAGTGCTGTGGTGTTACACCTCGCAGTAACCTCAAACTCTTGGGCTCAAACAACTCTCTTGTCTCAGCCTCCCAAGTAGCTGGGACTATAGGCACCTGCCACAATACGTGGTTATTTTTTTGTAGCAGTTGTCATTGTTGATTTTAGTTGGCTAGGGCTGGGTTCTAACCCACCAGCCTCAGTGTATGTGGCTGGTGCCCTATCCACTGAGCTACGGGCGCCGCCCTGCTTGCAGGTATCTTAATAAATCCCTCCTATTATCTTTTTTGTTTGTTTGTTTGCAGTTTTTGGTAGGGCTGGGTTTGAACCCACCACCTCCAGCATATGGGCATATGGGGCCGGCGCCCTACTTACTGAGCCACAGGCGCCGCCCTCCCTCCTATTATCTTTATTCCTCCTGGTTCTTTGAAGCACTTTCCACTCTAACACTTGCCTTTTTTATTTTTAAAAGCCCATGCAGGTTCTTTTCTTACCTGTACTTACATCAACTGAAGCTTTATCCATCCCATCCTCAGAGCCATCACCTAGCTTGCAGGTACCTTATGTTCTAAGGTGAGATGTAGGATGGGTGACACTCTACATATATAGACATTATGGAAATATAATCGTTGATTTCTTCAAAGTGAGAAAATTAATGCCCTGTTCTTAGTAGATGGAAAGAGCCATGTGTCAGTTACTAAGAGTGGGCAAGAATAATTGAAAATGCTGAGACCAGGGCGCTGCCTGTGGCTCAGTGAGTAGGGCACTGGCCCCATATACCGAGGGTGGTGGGTTCAAACCCGGCCCCAGCCAAACTGCAACAACAACAACAACAACAAAAATAGGGCGCCGGCCCCATATGCCTGAGGTGGCAGGTTCAAACCCAGCCCCACACAAAAACTGCAAAAAAAAAAAAGGCTCTGCGCCTGTGGCTCAACGGGCTAAAGGCGCCAGCCACGTACACCTGGGTTGGTGGGTTCGAATCCAGCCTGTGCCCGCCAAACAACAATGACGGCTGCAACCAAAAAATGGCCGGACGTTGTGGCCAGACTACTTCCCAAGCTCTTGCCTCCACTTCCCAAGCAGTCCCAGCTACTTGGGAAGTGGAGGCAAGAGACTTGCTGGAGCCCAGGAATTGGAGGTTGCTGTGAGCTGATATGCCACGGCATTCTATCCAGGGTGATAGCTTGAGGCTCTGTCTCAAAAAAACAAAATACCCTGCCCTGGCCCAACTGCATCAAAAACTAGCCAGGCGTTGTGGTGGGCGCCTATAGTCCCAGCTACTTGGGAGGCTGAGGCAAAGAGAATCGCCTAAGCCCAGGAGTTGGTTGGAGGAGGCTGGAGGTTGGTGTGAGCTGTGATGTCATGGTGCTCTACCCAGGGTGACAGCTTGAGGCTGTCTCAAAAAAAGAAAATGCTGAGACCCACCCTATGTGGCCTCTTGGTTCTGAGGGGAGGAAGCAACCAGAAGAATGTGGTCACTGTCAGGTCAGACTGCCCACTGTGCTTTGCTTTACTCTAGGAACCCAGAGGAAGACAGGTATTGAGGAGTTTTCTCCTCACCTCCTGTGGCACCAGCCAGGGCAGTGAGCAGTCTTTGTGTGCAGCACTAAAACCTCTCCACCCCAGTGAGTGGCACTGCAGAGTGGCTACCATTTGGGACCCTCAAACTTGCCTCAAGAACAGCTCATGATGTGCCATAGCTGACAGGAACCTGGCTGACGCCAGCCCTCTTGGGACAGCCTGTGATATTTGTGGCGCATGCCCAAAAGAATGGTAGAGACAGGGCGGAGCCTGTGGCTCATCGAGTAGGGCACCGGCCCCATATGCTGAAGATGGCGGGTTCAATCCCGGCCTCAGCGAACTGCAGAAACAGAAAACTAGGCGGGCGTTGTGGCGCGCGCCTGTAGTCCCAGCTACTCGGGAGGCTGAGGCAAGAGAATCACCTAAGCCCAGGAGCTGGAGGTTGCTGTGAGCTGTGATGCCACAGCACCCTACTGAGGGCGATAAAGTGAGACTCTGTCTCTAAAAAAAAAAGAATTGTAGAGACAGAG
>CAUYON010201968.1:0-13179 GCA_963573935.1 Arctocebus calabarensis
GACGCCTGTAGTCCCAGCTACTTGGGACATGGAGGCAAGAGATTCACTTGAGCCCAGAAATTAGAGGTTGCTGTGAGCTATGATGCAACAGCACTCTATCCAGGGTGACACCTTGAGGCTCTGCCTCAAAAAAAAAAAAAAAATGTGTGAATAGGTAATATATATGACTACCATAATATAAAAGATGGGATAAATATGGATCTATAAAAAAATACAAGTAGTATACATTAACTAGTTATTATTTATTTTTTTAATTGACAAACATATATGTGGGGAGGTGGCAAAGAAATTATATACATATACATTTCAAGAGATGTTATCTATGTATAACTTTTCAAAGCTGCATAGAATTATGATAGCAATGTGTAGTACGATTGCTCTACCCTTCTATGCCTCACTAGTAGTAGGGACTCAATAAAAATTTGGTAAATTAATAAATAGGTAAACAGATATCCTATGAAGCAAGCATTAAATTAGTTCCTGGGGATATAAAGATGATTCACACAACCTCTCTGTCTAGTGGAGAAAACACATTTTTACAAATGTCTAAAATAATTTAATAAATTGTGTATTTGAAAAATATACAAAATGATGATGTGAACACAGAGAAGAGAGTATTAGTTGCATTTGGGAAAACGGTATCAAGTAGGGCTTGGCCATTAAGGATAAAAATATTCACCAGGTAGAAAAGCAAGAACAACAACATTCCAGGAAAAGGAAACAACTGAAACAAAAACATGGAAATATGAAAACAGAATATTCAGATTAATAGTAAGTGGCTTTTGAAATTGAAGACTGACATCATGTAAATTCTGCTTACTGGATATAATTCTGTCTTGCCCCTAGATGTAGGCTCTGTCAACTTCCTAAGTAACATATAATTGTTTCATACATAGAAATATTTTCAAGTATGTCTATGGCACTTCTGAGAGACAATAATAGGTATTAAATATCTGTTAACCAGAAGAAGTATTAATACTTGCCTATGTACATCTAAAACTAAGCTCCTATGAAGAAAACATTGTATAAGTCTTTTAAAATATATATCCTAGGCATAACTCTATCAAGAAATCAAACTGTGAAACAAGAACAACTTGTAAATATTCTTTTCTCACATTCCTATCCTCTAGAATGAAAAACACAATGCTTTATGCTCCTAATGCAGGATCCATATTGTTTGTTAGGAGTACTGATCGGTATGTGTGCATATCTTTTTTGTCTCTCCTTGTTTACTGAGACATACAAAGAACTTTTAAAATTCAACAGTGAGGAAAAAAATAGGCAAAAGACTTGAATAGACACTTCACCAAAGAGATTACACAGATGATAAATAGGCACATAAAAAGTGGCTCAGCATCATTCGTCATTATGGAAATGCAAATTAAAACCACAGTGAGATACCACCACACACCTATTAAGATGGTTAAAATAAAAAACGCTGACAAAACCAAGTACAGTGAAATTATGGAGCAAATGAAACCCTTCTTCATTGCTGGTGAGCACACAAACCCTCTGGAAAACAGCTTAGCATTTTCTTATAAAATTAAACATACACTTCTCACATGACCTAGAGATCCTTAGGTACTTACTCTAGAAAAATGAACACAGTCATACAAAAACCTGATTACCAATGTTTACAGTGGCTCTATTCAGACTGGAATTAACCCAAAAATCCTTGAACTGGTTTGGATAAACTATAGTCCATCCATACAATAGAATACTACTTAGCAATGTAAAGGAATGAACAATGGATACAGAAAGCAACTTGGATGAGTCTCAAAGGTGTTACACTGATTGAAGGAAGGCAGTCTCAGAGGGTGACATACTGTATGATCCCATTTATATAATATTCTCCACGAAACAAAATTATAGTGAGAGAGAACAGATTGGTGGTTGCCAAGGGCTGGGCCAGGGACACAGCAGTAGGAATTTCTGAATGGTTATAGGAATGTTCTGTATCCTTGAATCCATACTGTGTTAAAATACATAAAATCTTCTCCAAAATAACAGTTTTGTTGAATATTAACATATAAAATAACTTTATGAACATTTAAGCAAGGTAAAGTAGGTAATCTACCTACTGATTTTGCCAATTTGGCAGTTATTGTTTTTGTTTGCTGGGATTGGCTGCTACTATATCATGAGATCTCAGCAGAGAAATATTTCAATGAAAATTGAACGCTTCTTGCTCATTGGAAAGAGACCATCCTTAAGTGCTATATAACTTCTGTGAATGGACAGCAGTTCTGCGGGATTTCTCCATTTGTCCTTTGAATGGGAAAGGAGGTAAGTACCACTTCACAATATCAAGCCAATTGGAAGAGAGAAATGGGAAACATAAAAAAGGAGCTGGAGGTTGCTGTGAGCCATGAAGCCATGGCTCTTTACCAAGGGAAACAAAGTGAGACTCCTCTAAAAAAAAAAAAAAAGGTATTTTGTATCTGTTTTCCCACTGAGGAGCAAATAAACAGCCTAATGAAATCTTCTAATGTGTGAACAAAAGAAGAGGCAGATCTGTGTAAGAATCATCTTTGTTGGAGCGTAGGTCATCACAGAATTAACTGCAAAGGTTTCTAATACAGAAGACATTCCAGAGCTAAATGAACATGGGAGAGTATCAAAAGAAGCGCACATATTAGTCTTTAAGAGAATAAACTCTAAAGTCAAGCTACCTGGGTTCAAATCCCAGATCTGCAACTTAAAAATTAATCTCTATGTGCCTCCATTTCTCTACCTGCAAAATAAAGACAATAATAGTATCTACTTCATAGGCATACTGTAACATTAAATGAGTTAATATATGCAAAGTGTGCAGAATATGTTTTTGTATATATTGCATATATAAGTAAACGTAAGCTATAATTAAAGCTACTGTTATTACCAATGAAAATTACTAAAGTAAATTCAAGTTTAATACTTCCTTCAATATTCCTATGGGCTGTGCGAACACTTGTGCAAATTAGTACCGATTAATTTTAAATTAGTGTTTTATTAATAATGTGTTTTTAATTAACTAGTTTAATTAACTAGATTAATTAGTTAATTAGTGTTTTACTAATCATGTGTTTTTTAAGTCATGAAAGAATCTGTAGCACAGAATCATACATTTCTATGATCTCTTTGGGTTATTTATGTAGACAGCAACTTTTAGAAGGGACACACTTAATCATAATGAGACCTAAGCATGTTCACTCTGGTAGTCAACATAGTACTAAAGAGGAAAAAGTCAGCCTCTTTCATGTATCCTTGCATTTCTGAATCAATATTACATAAGAACATATAAAGTAATACAAGACTGGCCCCCTGCAATTTCAAAAAGCATTATCATGGTGGCCTCCGTGGGTGGATGAATAGATAGGTAGTTAGAAGGCAGACAGGACTTTAATAAAACTGTGTAAGTTAAACCCTTTTAATTATATTGCCAAATTTATACAGGAAAAAGTTTAGTTTTAATATATCAACAAAATAATCCCAAACATCTTGTTTCTTTTTTTGCAATTTTTGGCTGGGGCCTAATATCAACCTGCCACCTCTGGTATATGGGGCTTTGAGCCACAGGTACCACCTCAAAACATATTAATATCTCTCTTCAAATACAAGTGGTTAAAATCTGAAATGTCTGATCTGCACAGGACAGCCTCCATTTGTGAGATTTGCTGAAGTTTCCCCCGTGACATAATCCTAGCACTTTTCAAATACTGCCAGAATCACTGCCTTAACTCGTAATAGATTTTCTTCTGTTTCTGAGGTAATTAATCTCAAGAATACAACTGGGAGACTTCTTGGCAGCAGTGTGCACTGAGTTCTTAACCTTCTTGTGTACAGAAAAGACCAGTGTTCAAATACTTTACACTTCAATTCAGCTGGGGGAAAAGTGATTAGCATAATGAAAAATAAAACCCAAAGCTTAGTTTAAACAACACAAACCGCTTCCACCTTCAAACATTTCATAGGATTCCATGGCACAAGATGGGAAATACCTGAATTCCAGCAAAAAAAAAAAAAAAACTCATTAGATCTCATTAACCTTAACAAGTTATTGATTTATCTATGGAGGTCATTACAACAGTATCAATAGTTGAGCCTTTTTATATTTTCTTCCTCAAAGTTTTCATATTCTTGTCAATTATCACTTCACTTTGCAGTGTTTTGAGGAAGGTCTGAAAAAAGCAATATTCTTTATACTTTTACTTCTTGGTTTTTTCAAATTTCTGCATGAACTGGAACTACTGGCTGGGGCTGGGGCACCTGCTCGTTGCCTGATCAACTTACACATGACAGTGTGTAACTGTGTACGTGTGGTGAGGTGCCTCTTTATCTCAGAGTCCTTTATCTCAGTATCGGGTAACCATCTCTCAGATAACAATCATGTCACACACCCTGACTCTTTACGGACATAGGAGCAGACAAGATTTAATCAGAGGGAGAACCACAGCCAAAATGATGTGAGGCACTTAACGCAGATGCTGCAGCTGGCCAACTGCCCTGGGAGCTACTGTGCATCCTCTGCCAACAGCAGACCTTCTCAGTGCTACAAATTCCAACCTTAAGGCCAAAACCTGGTTCAGAAAACAAGTCTGTCAAGCATTACTGGTACTGTCTGGGTCCGGGGCCTTAAAGGTAGCAAGGTACAATGGAGAAAGCACTGATTTGGGAGTCAAATTGGGAAGGATTCAATTCCTGGATTTGTTAATAACTAGCTACATGACCTTGGGAAGTGACTTGACCACTCCAGGCATGACACGGCCTGCCTCCTGATGGTCTTGTGGGATAAATGTTAGCATATATGGAACATCTAATGTGATGCTCAACACACATAGTACTTCAGTGTTACTATAGACTATTGTGAATAGACAGCAAACACTGACCTTCAGTGACACCAACAATTAACAACAGGTATGGAACAAACTCAAGGAATATGTGCAGTGCTTGACCCATTTCTGCCTCCACAGCATCTCTGGTCAAGCTGAGGAAATGTGACATTAAGTACAGATTGGTATAATACGAGCCCTCTCACTTGGTGGTGCATGATTAGCAAGTGGCAAACGGATGTGCTAAGCATTACGTCATGGCCCCCATCTCTGACTTGACTCTCTTGAGAACCCAGTCACTCACTGGGTTCTTTCTGAGTTTCAAGTGATGCCAAGGGGCCCAACAGGCCCTATATACCTCCTGGTTTCAGACGCAAAAAGAAGACTTTGTACCTCTGCCCATACTAGATCCCCACATACCTATTTATGGTTTTAAGTTTAATGCATTTTTTTTTTACTGTGAAAAATGGCACAAAGAGTCTATATTAACTTGTCTCTTTTATTCTATTTAAAAGAAGAAGGAAGTGTACTTTTCTCTCCGTTCATAAAAATCACTTCATTACTTAGAGATGAAAAGCTTTTGACTCTGTAAATCTTCTGGTAATATTAACGTTGTTGTCTGAATAATGCTCCTAGTTGTCAAGATTAATTTTAAAAGGTTAACTATGAATCTGATTCCTTTATCTTAAGATGCTCTTACTCTCTGGTCTTCAATTATTTAAAATAAGGATAGTAGCAAACTGGTAACAGCTGCTCACCATGTGTCAGAGCTTGTGCCTTGCAATACATTATGTCCGGTCCATACAATACCCTAAACCTAAGGTGTTATCCTTAAGTAACTAGTGAGGTCAAAGAACTTAGGTCTCTGGTCCATCTTGTTCAAGGTCACATAGCCAGAAAGCAGCAAAGTGAGGGCAAGCTGTAAGCCGAGGCTCTTTCTACTCTATGTGTTCTCCATCCAAATGACAAGTAAAAGCCAGACATGGTAGCTCCTGCCTATAATCCCAGCACTTTAGGAGGCCAAGGCAGAAGGATCACTTGAGGCCAGGAGTTCAAGACCAGCAGTTTGGGAACAACCTGAGTAACATATCCTGTCTCCACAAAAAATAAAAAAATTAGGCTCAGTGCCTGTGGCTCCATGGGCTAAGGCGCCAGCCACATACACCTGAGCTAGTGGGTTCAAATCCAGCCCGGGCCCGCCAAACAACAATGACAGCTGCAACCAAAAAATGGTCCGGCATTGTGGCGGGCACCTGTAGTCCTGGCTACTTGAGAGGGGGAGGCAGGAGACTCGCTTGAGCCCAGGAATTGGAGGTTGCTGTGAGCTGTGATGCTACAGCACTCTATCCAGGGTGACAGATTGAGGCTCTGTCTCAAAAATAAATAAATAAATACATACATACATAAGCCAGGTGTGGGGGCACATTCCTTTAGTCCCAGCTACTCAGAAGCTGAGGCAGGTGGATCACTTGAAACCACTTGAAATTCAAGGATACAGCGAGCAATGATCACACCACTGCACTCTAGCCTATGTGACAGAGCAAGACTTTATCTCTGGGGAGGAAGAAAAAAAAGAGCTGACTTATATTACATGCTATTTGTAGAACAATTACACTATACTGTCATACTCTGAGCCATTCTATTAGTATCCAATAGCAAAAGAAATATAACAATAAGTTTGGAGAAGCAGTATATCCTTTGTCATTTTAAGGCCTGGATTTCAGGCTATGGTCAGATCCCCAGTCCTATATCCAGTCCTGGCTAATGCGCTCCAGATTTATTTCTATTCTCAGACTTCCAGTTCTTCTTTGACCATCTGGGTTTGTTAGGAATCCTGGGTCCTGCTCATCCTTGGGCCAGACCTGCCAATGCACGATAGCTCTGCCTATGATGTTTATCATTCCATAGAAAATTGCAAGAATTGATCCCACCTCAAAATAAATTTGTCTCAAATAAAGCTCACCAGCTAACATTCAGATCATTGACTGCGAAAAGCGTTGTACAACAGCTCTGACTGATATAAAAGTGCTGCCACTGCCAATTAATTAAAAGAACATCAGCAGAGCCTCTTGAATCTGGAAAGAAATGGCATAAGGATCTTTAACAAATCTCAGCCTATGTGATGATGAAGATTGGAGAAAATATACAAGATCACCCTATGAAGCCACATGTGACTCTGTTTACCTTAGATATATGGCATTGAAAGCTAACAAACTTTCAGTTCAACTCAGTAAAATCTTACTGAGAGTCCTTCTGGGCTAGACCTAGGGCTCTCTGCCTAGCAAGAAGACATTGGCCAACGAATAACCAATCATAATGGAAATACAAGAGCACACAGGAAAGAGCAAATAACCAGTCCCCATCCCACTCCAACTCTCCCATGCCAAAATCACAAGGACCAGACAAACAGAGATCAAAACACAGGTGAGTAAAGCAAACTGATAGAAACAAACAGAACTTCAGGCCAATTTACTAGGTTTCAGTGAATGAATTATAGCTGAAAACAGAAAAGGAAGAATAAGAACAATCATCTATAGAAAGATCAGCCATGAATTACTCCAAATGAGTATTTAGGATATTTGTTATCCACATTATCTTGAACTAGACTGTACTCTCATTTGTCTAACCACAATTATTGAGTCAAAAAGAACTTCCCATGGAGCCCTGGGGGTCCTTGAAATCTATGGAATGTTTACTACATACAACAAACAACAGGCACACACAAGCAGACAGGCGCACACATGCACACCCCTATCTTTGCAGAAGTAATCTTGTTTCTGTCAGAAACTAAAAGCCCTGGGCACTTCAAGGTTGTTAATTTTCCCCTCCACTTTATAGTTATTAAGCAAACAAGAGATCCTGCAGCAGAGCAGAAAATAAACTCCTGACAATATGTGCAGAAATGTGGGTTAGGACTTGGCCTTTTGCTGTGCAGCTCAGAAGCACAGGGCACTGAGACTGAGGGGTGGGACGGCCCATCAGGGATGGCCTGTGTAGGGACAGCTGGGAGGACAGGAAAAAGACTACAGCGTTCTAACAATGTTCCTCACAAGTCCTATGATCGCCAAATCCTAACCATAAAAGGAAACATTAAAATTATGGAAGTGGGGAAGGAGAGAACATACAAAATAATGAGCATATAGGTAAAACTTGAAAAAGATCTAAAACTGTTAAGTCTAAATTTTTATTTTACATTGCACTATTCTACTTTTACACCTGTCATGTGCTTCATAAACTGACTTAACAAAAAGTATCTAAAAGGATAGTTTTGACAATTTTTTTATTTGAAACCATGTTTTAAAGTCTTTCAGCAGAAAAAATAAAATAAAAGCTGTTCTCATCTTAACTTTTTTCTATTAACTTCCATTAGTATAAACTTTTTTGTATTTCAATTACTATATGGTTACAATATCCATAAAACTAGTTGTCTTCTAGACTTAATAGTTTTGATTACCTTTAGACAACATTCCCTTCCATGAGAGCCTGTCCTTTAATGGTTAAGAAAACCAGAAAAGCATGGTTTGAATGGCTTAAAACCACCAACAGGACTAACGTCAGGTTTTCTGGTTTTCTAAGATAAAATTTTCTAAAATACACTGAAGCTGGCAGTCCTTCTTTGGAATAATACAGTAGATATGTTTGGCTTATGGCTGACACTTAAGAATGAAAATATCTAGGTGTTTGTTGCAGAACTTATCTTTCAATTCCAATCAAAAAGTGGAAATACAACATTCTAAGGGTAGACTCTAAAGAAAAGTTAAAGTTGTGACCTCCCATCCACATCATCCACATTCCTTTTTTGTAATTGTTGTTACTGTAAAACTTTTATTTTAACCCATTTTTACTGACATTCTGTAACCATTTTTTTTTTTTTGAGACATAGCCTCAAGCTGTCACCCTGGATAGAGTGCAGTGGCATCACAGCTCACAGCAACCTCCAACTCCTGGGCTCAAGCGAGTCTCTTGCCTCCGCCTCCCAAGTAGCTGGAACCACAGGCGCCAGCCACAACGCCCAGCCATTTTTTGGTTGCAGCCGTCATTGTTGTTTGGCAGGCCCGGGCTGGATTCAAACCCGTCAGCTCAGGTGTGTGTGGCTAGTAACTTAGCCTGCTGAGCCACAGGTGCCGAGCCAAAGTTTCTTTTTCTTTAGCATCATATCCAAAATATGTGAGTGAGGTGCTGATGTTAGTATTTGTTTCAGAAATCCCAGGAACACCACAAATAGGTTTTGTATTTTTTTTTTTTTTTGGTTTTGTGTTTTTTATGCTATGAAGATTTCAAATAATTTTCTGAAGAAATTATAATCATTTTAGCAGAACACTAAGAATCTCCCCAAATGTAAGAAAGTCTAATGTTCTTTTTTTATTTTTGAGACAGAGCCTCAAGCTGTCCCTCTGGTTAGAGTGCCAAGACATTATATCTCACAGCAACCTCAAACTCTTGGGCTTAAGCAATTCTCTTGCCTTAGCCTCCCTAGTAGCAAATACCACAGATGATCCCCAGAGTACTCACCTATTTTTTGGTTGCAGTTATCATTGTTGTTTGGCAGGCCCGGGCTGGATTCAAACCCTCCAGTTCTGGTATTTGTGGCTGGCGTCTTAGCCAGTTGAGCCTCAGGTACTGAGCCAAGTCTAATGTTCTTTAGCCTCAAAATTCTGTTTTTATGTGGACTGTGCATAATAATTTAATTTCTACGTGCAGTAATTTGCCTACAATTTTTTTTGAGACAGAGTCTCAAGCTATCACTCTGGTTATAGTGCAGTGACATCATAGCTCACAGCAGGCTCCACCTAGGGCTAAAGCAATGCTCTCTCTTCAGTTTTTCTATTTTTAGTAGATAGGATTTTGCTTTTGCTCCGACTAGTCTCAAACTTGTGAGTGCAAGCAATCCACCCACCCCCACAGTGCTAGGATTATAGGCCTGATCCACAGCACCATGTCTTTGCCAACCTTAGTATGTTTAAAGGTATCTACTCCCTACAATCCATCTTTGTGGTTTTCTTTTTGAGACAACGTCATGTGTCATGGCATTATAACTCACAACCTTAAACACTTCAGGTCAAGGGATCCCCTGGGCTCAGCCTCCTGAGTATCTGGGAACAGGGGCCCTCCACCATATTTGGCTAGTTTTGCAATTTTTAGTAGAGTTGGTGTCTCCCTCTTGCTCAGATTGATCCTGAGCTCTTGAGCTTAAGCAGTCTATTTGCCTTGGCCTCCCTAAGGATTAGGAGTAGAAGTATGATCCCCCATATCTGAGAGCTACATTTCTTTTTTGTTTTTGAGACAGAGTTTTAAGCTGTGTCCCTGGGTAGAGTGCTGTGGAATCACAGCTCAGCCACCTCCAACTGCTAGGCTTAAGCGATTCTCTTGCCTCAGCCTCTCAATTAGCTGGGACTACAGGCGCCCACCACAGCTCCCAGCTATTTTTTGGTTGTAGTTGTCATTATTGTTTGGGAGGTCTGGGCTGGATTGGAACCTGCCAGGTGTGATGTATGTGTCTGACCCCTTAGATGCTTGAGCTACAGGCACCGAGCCTACATTTCTTAACATTATGTCATTCGGTAGTTTAGAGTATTTCCGAGGATACATTAGTTTCTCTGTTGTTACAATATAATTCTTATTTTATAACTGTCTCTGGCTTAGGATATGCTTATTCATACACACAGGCACACACACACAGAGGCAGCAGAACCTCTGTAAGTTGAACTCAAGTGACTGTAACAAACTTGTCAACCTACAGAGGTGATTAGCAGAAGGAACCAGGCCTGCTGTACCAATATACACATGTGGTGCATGTCTGCTCTGTGAAAATCAGGTCAAGTTGAGGAGATGGTCAATGTAGGGAGATGGCCCACTATGGAGGTTCTAATGTGTGTGTGTATGTGTGCGCATATATGTATACACATACACACACATGCACATATATATATACACACCCAGAAATAACAAACACACACATAGTGTCAAGGTCTGCAGGCCTGTCTCCATGGTCATGAGTGAACATTTCCCTCCAGGTCTCTGGATGGGGAGCACCACTCCCACATCATGGCTAGGAGAAGTTGGAGAGGCCCACATTGTCACTTCAGAATTCTCAATGGGACAAGGGTGAGCAGGGCATTCTCCAGTCAGTAACCCAGACCAGGGATCCTCTAGTTTGCTAAGTGAATGAGGGTCGGCCTTCTCCTAGTGACCCTCCTTAAGGGCATTAGGAGGATTTCACAACCTCCTCCCTGGATTCTAAAGCACTCATAACATGACTTATTGTGAGATGGCGACTCACTGTATTGCCTACGCTGGTGACAAACTGTTGGACTGAAGTGATCCTCTCACCTCAGTCTCTGAGTAGGTGAGATGACAGGTGTGAGTCCGTGTGCTGGGCTCTTCACTGAAGCATCTTCCCCTATAGATGGCTCCCTTGGGAAGAATACATGAAGACAGGACTTGTATTCTACTGTCTTGCTGGTTTTACTGTCTCTATGTTTTCACATTCCATTTTATTCTATGTTCAGTTTTCTGTAATTTTAGATTTATTTATTTTTTTGAGCAGAGCCTCAAGCTGTCACCCTGGATAGAGTGCTGTGGCAACACAGCTCACAGCAACCTCCAAATCCTGGGCTCAAGCGAGTCTCCTGCTTCTATCTTCCAAGTAGCTGGGACTATAGGCGCCTGCCACAACGCCCGGCCATTTTTTGGTTGCAGCCGTCATTGTTGTTTGGTGGGCCCGGGGTGGATTCGAACCCGCCAGCTTAGGTGTTATGTGGCTGACGCCTTAGCTCGTTGAGCCATAGGCGCCAAGCCTGTAATTTTAGATTTAAATATTCAGAACTATGTGTTAGAATTTCAACTTATGTAGCAAGTAATTTAGTGGAGTAGGAATTCCAGATTTATTAAAAGGCTGACTTGACTTGGCACCTGTAACACAGTGGATACAGCACCAGCCACATGCACTGAGGTTGGTGGGTTGTAGCCTGGCCCTGGGTCAGCTACACAACAGTAACAATTACAACTGGAAAATGGCCAGGCATCCTTACTGCGCCTTAGTGCTAACTACTTGGGAGGATGAGGTAAGAGAATTGCTTGTTCCCAGGAGTTTGAGGTTGCTGTGGGCTGTGATGTCACAGCACTCGAACTGAGGGCAGCATAGAGCAACTCTGTCTAAAAAAAAAAAAAAAGAATAAATAAAAAAATAATAATAATGAGGCTTGGCACCTGTAGCTCAAGCAACTAAGGCGCCAGCCACATACACCAGACCTGGTGGGTTCGAATACAGCCTTGGCTTGCCAAACAACAATGACAACTACAACCAAATAAGACAAAAAAAAAAAAAAAATAGCCGGGCACTGTAGCGAGTGCCTGTAGTCCCAGCTACTTGTGAGGCTGAGGCAAGAGAATCTCTTAAGCCCAGGAGTTGGAGATTACTGTGAACTGTGTGATGCCACGGCACTCTACCCAGGGCAACTGCTTCAGGCTCTGTCTCAAAGAAAATTAATTAATTAGTAATAATAAAAATATTTTTCAAAGAAAGTTTATTTTTCAAAATAAACTCTAAATTTCTAGTTTATTTGGGGCAAACAGAAATCAGGAGGATTGTCATCACTTTCCTCAACGTATATGTAAATGATACCTTAATTTTGCCCAACTGCTTATTTTAAATAGTATGATTTATCATATTTTACAAAGTTAATATTTTCATTTTATTTATAAATGTTTTTTGATTGTTTCTAAAGGGTGAGTTAAACTTTTCAGTTTTTATAGAAATAAAAATATATTAATAACATAATAAAAATTATCTTTACTGGTTTTAAATGTTAACATTTTCTGATAAGTATCTCATATTAATAAATCATATATTTTCCATGAAATTTCATTGAAAGATGGTGCATAAAATATTCAGTATAATTGCTCTCATCCAACAAAATGTTAACTAATATTAACAAAAAATACCCTGGCTCAGTGCCTGTTGTTCAGTGGTTAGGACACTGGGGGGTGGCAGGTTCGAACCCAGCCTGGGTCTGCTAAACGACTATAACAACAACAACAACAACAACAAAAATAATAGCCCAGGGTTGAGGGAGGTGCCTGTAGTCCCAGCCACTTGGGAGGCTGAGGCAAAAAAATTGCTTAAGCCCATGAATTTGAGGTTTCAGTGAGCTGTGACAGGGCATTCTACAGAGAGTGACAAAAGTGAAACTTTGTTTAAAAAAAAAAAAAAAGAAAAAATACCTGTTTTGCTTCCGTCCACAGTTATAATAGAACATTGTAGTTATCTAGAAAAGAGAACTTTTGTGTGAGATGGAGATGAACTCTGTTGCTAGTGGCAGAATGCTATAGCACCCGTCATCCCAGCTTAGAACAACTTCCAACACGT
>CAUYON010201970.1:0-23274 GCA_963573935.1 Arctocebus calabarensis
CGGGGCTTTGCAGGGCTGTTGGTGGGAACTTGAACTTCAGTTATTCTCCATCTGATGTGCCCGGTGGCCCTCCTCGCCAACTTCCACAGCTTCCACAGCTTCCACAGTCTGCCCCACTCAGGGTTTACTATGGTCCCGCCAAGTGTAACTCTGACTGATCGCCAATTCTTTCTCCCTCTCATTGATCTGGGGAAAAGGCGCTCGCCATTTTGGACATTCCAATGTGTTAGTCCGGCAGAGTCCAGACCCCTCGGCTCACAGCAGGGCTGCCTGGGATTCCGTGCTTCTCAGTAGCATCCCTTTCTGATAGGTAAGCTCTGAGTTCTACGCTTCAGTGGAGTTTTCTCTGATTAGAGCTTGTGGGATGGGACCGGCTGTCCTCCCTGTGGGAGGGGCCGGCTGCCCCTCCGCCAGGCAGGGGGAAACAGTCTGCACCCATTTCCAGTTAAGAATTATATTTCGAACGCGCCAATCCTCCCGATCTCTGTGTCTCACCAGTTGCCCATCCACTCCAATAGTTCACACGGGGAAAGATGCAGAGCTCCCACCCTCTCACCTGCTGACCTGGGAGAGATGGGCTATAGGACCGTCTCCGCTGCCATCTTCCTCCGCCTCCCTATTGTGCTCATATTATTTTTCAACTCATGAATTCCAACAGCCTGGTTTCTTTAGCCACTGTGCTATGATTTTGGTGTTATTTTTCACACATTGTTGACTGGCAGTTTTATTCAGAACTATTTGTGTTACCTGGTAACTCATGACTGTTCAACAATATATTAA
The DNA here is from genome assembly GCA_963573935.1 of Arctocebus calabarensis. Taxonomy (NCBI): domain Eukaryota; kingdom Metazoa; phylum Chordata; class Mammalia; order Primates; family Lorisidae; genus Arctocebus; species Arctocebus calabarensis. The sequence continues at coordinate 781 of CAUYON010201970.1, forward strand.
TCATGCTCAATCATGCTCAATCCAGCTGGTCATGGTGGCTCACACCTGTAACCCTAGCACTTTGGCAGCCCAGGTGGGTGGATCATCTGACCAACTTGCACAAAAGCGAGACCCTGTCTCTACAAAAAATAGAAAAGCTATCCGGGCATTGTGGCGTGAGTACTTGGGAGGCTGAGGCAAGAGGATCTCTTGAGTCTGAGTTTGGGGTTGCTGTGAGCTATAATGCAACAGCACTCTATGCAGGGTGACAGAGTGAGACACTGTCTCAAAAAAAAAAAATTCCTGCTCAATTCAAAATGAGAAGGCAGGCAGCAGGTTTGGTGTCACCTTTCCCTCAGGTGAATGCCATCTGAAGAGATGAAGCAGGTGTCAGGAGAGTAGGTACAGTGAAAAACTATCTTTGGGAAGCATTTTGAAGAAAATGTGCTGTGAAAATCGAGTTTGGTTTTGTTAAGTATTGAGGGACATGAGTTAGAGATCATGGTACAGTCAAGGCAGAACAATCATTTTTCTGGAAACACATGTTCAGTGTTGGCAAAGCTTAAGTTGTTTTTGATAAACCTGTTTTCATGTAGAAATTACTATAAATGGTTAGCAGATGTTTGCTTTTAAAGAGGCTACTTTTGATTGGTCAGCAAGATAAGAGTGCTAAGTGATTATTAAGAAGCAGCTGGTGTCAATTTAAAAGAATGATGTTCTAGTCTCTTCTGTCTTGACCAGTCTGAGATCAACAACTTCAATATTTGAACTTATATATTCAGTATTCTCCATGATATCTTGAAACTACTTGTTTCTGAAAACACATCAGTAAGTTAACAACACAATGCAAAACACCCTTATTTTTTAGTTATATTTTTTGCTTTTTCTTAAAATGATATTATTAGATCCAAATTCTAATTATTTTCAGCTTTGGGGTGGTAATACAGTCTAAGGACTTGATTATAGAGTTGATAAATTTTATCTAATATAAAATAGTGTACACTCAGAAAAAATCTCATTTCACTTCAACACTATAAAATAACTGAAAGCAAGGCTTTTTCTAGCCTATTTAGACAAATTGAAATAACCAAAATCTTCGAGCAAATTACAGTAAGGATGAAAAATATGACCTCTTTTTAGATAGAGTATGTTTATTCAAATACTCAAAGGGATATGAAAATATATTATTTTTTTCATTCCCTACTATTAGGAACTTGAGAAAAACTAAAGTTATTATTCATGAGATAAAAATGTGATGAGACAAAAATCTTAAAGAGACCTTTCTTTTGAGTAATCTGTGGTTTTAAAACTTCGTAAATAATAAAGCTGGTTTTGATGGAATTATTTTAGATACTACTTGTTGATAATGGATTATGTTTTTCCTTATCTTTTTAATTTCAATCTTAATTATGCCATGTGCACTAATCTTAAATGTATGCATTTGTTTAACCACCACTGGTTAAGATATAGAGCACATCCAATATCCCAGAACACTTCTTCATCCCACTTCTCATTTCACCCCCTTCCCATTCTGAGCAACCATCACTCTGAGCTGTCACATGCATTAGTTTTGCCTATTCTTGAACTTCAGATAGATCCTTAGTATCTTAGATCTTTTGCATCTGAACTCTTTTGCTCAATGCCACATTTTTTAATGCATCCATGTTGCCCCATATACAAGCAATCAAAAAGACTACTTAGTAATCCATTGTATATAAATGCCAGTATTCATTTATACATTAATTTGTTGATGGAGGTTTGAGTTTTTCTTATTCATAGTTTAGCTCGTATGAACAAAGCTGCTAAGAACATGTCTTCTGGTGAACTGCTGCAGTCACTTCTCTTTGGTATACATATGGGAATTTGAATTGCTCAGTCATAAAATTGCTTAGAATTTTTAGCATTCTGTTGTGTACTGATGATTGTGGTTTTAACTCGCATATCCCTGAAAAGAATTATATTGAATACTTTGTCATAGTCTTATCAACCATTTGGATCTCTGTTTCATAAATGCGTCTTTAAGTTTTTGCTCCTTTTCAGATCCTAATTTTTTCTTACTGATTTTTGATGGTTCCTTTTATACTTTAGATGTGAATCCCTGTTTAGATAAGGACTGGGAATATGATCTCTGTCTGTGCCCTGCCACTTCATCCTCTTAATGTCAACTTTTGGTGAACAGAAATTCTTTATAAAATGGACTTAAATTTTTATTTTTAATGATTAATTGTGGTTGGGCCTTGTTTAAGAAACTTTTGCCTATTCCACTTCTGCTTTTATTTATCCAGTTCTTTTCCACACTAGGACTTTTTAGTTCTGTGAGAGAAGTCTCTGCCTATTTTATTCATATCCTCATAAGCCAAACATTTTGAAGAAAAGTCAGCCTTCCTAATGACTTAGGGTCCCCATTATTTAGTAATTACTTCTGTTCAAAAGCTACTATACAACCTACCTCATAGGGTTGATGCAAGAATTAGGAAGGTATGTATGGAAATTCTTGACATGGCAAGCTGGTGTCTTTTCTGTTTATACCATTCTGCAATTCCTTGTCTTATTAAAGGTATAGACTATTCCTTTTATGCTCAGGGGCCTTTGGCAACTCTAAGTACTAGGCCAGGCAGGTAAAGTGATTGCAATTATTAGGTTTCTCTGTGTATAAAAACTTTAAATTTATATCCAATGCTAAAGAATGTATTGGCTGATAATAATACTTATTTCTGAATAACTCTTAACGTTTCTCTTCCAAAGCTTTTCTTATCTCTTTTTAACATATTGACCCAGTGAAGTAAAGTAGAGAATACACCTTTTATCTGTGTGCACAATTATTCCACTACTATGGCAGAATATATTACAGTTCTCAGCCCTATCCTGGTCCTTTCTCACATGTTAGAACAAGTGTTCATAATCCTGGTTGTTTATTAGCATCACCTGGGGAGATTTTGAAAAAAAAATGGATGTTCAGCCACCAACACAGGGAATTATCTGAATTACTTGGGCTGCGAATGGTGACTAGGCATTAGTGCATTGTAAAAGCCTCCAGAAGGATTCTAATGTAGAACCTGGACTGTGATTCTCCTAAGGACTGGTTCAGGGCAGTGTGCACTGGGAGAACCTGGAGGGCTTGTTAACAGATTGCTGAGCTCCACAGCCGGAGTTTCTCATTCAATTAAGTCTGGGTGAACACAAGAATTTGCTCTACTAGAAAGTTCTCAGATGATGCTGATGCTGCTACCACGGGAGGATGGCTTGAAAAAATCTGGATTGGATATTCATCACAATTCCTGCCATGGAGCTAAGATGCTGGTAATTTTTATCCTTTGCTGTCTCATATCTGCTACTTCTAGCCCTGGTGTTCAACTCTGTTTTTGTTTTTCCACTGCGCACAACCAATGTTTAGTTATTTTCTCACTTTCTTGGAGTTTTAGGATTGACTGTATTACTTGACCTCTTTTCAAAAGAACTAAGTATCTTCTTCAATATGAACTGTGAATGACTTGTACTAGTATCTGATCTCAAAGAGGGAGAATATGTCAAAAGAGAGGAATTTGAGAAGGAAACCTAGAAGCAAATAGAGATCACTTGGAATTGTTTGTTTAGCCAGAAATCGCACTACAAAATATCTCCAGTTAAAAATATATATCTTGAAATCTGTACAGAAATGGAAAAGAATCTAGACCCAAATATCGACATATTGACAGTGGTAGTACCCAGGTGTTTGGGGTTATCAATGATCACCTGACCTTCTTTTTATTACTTACATGTTATAATTATATTTTGCATGACAAATATTTATGTAAAGCAATTTAAAAGACTAACATGAAAAATGATTTTTTTAGCAGAGATTTGATGAAACTACTTTTATCTATGACTATGTCGAGCATAATAGAGGACTCAGAAAGAAAATAGGACATTTTCCAAATACAGTTGCTTACAGCCCTATTGAGCAGACAGGAACCCCATTTGTATTTTCATGAAATTTAACAAAATATTGAGTCTCCTTGTAGTAGTAAGAAAAATATATAAAGACATTAATGATCATTGACTGTGGGGGATAATTCTTGGGATGTTAGTGTCTTTGATTTTTTTTTCTAAAAGCTGCTTTTAACTTGAATCTACACCTTTTATTCTTTTTGAAGTCTTAAAGCAGTCGGTTCATTTATATTAGATTCAGCTGGATAAGGATCCATTTGTTTCAGTTTGGGTGATGAGCCCTCCAAGAATGAAATCATACTTTATTCACTGAAAGCACAGAAATGTTTTAAATATAAATGAATTATGGCTCTCTTAATAGCCATTAATGTTTAGATCTCCAGAAGGTAGCAAGGGCCTGTTTATAAACTAAATCTACTCATTGCTTGACATGCAATCCTTGTTCTCTTCCTCTTCATTGTCATTATCAACAATGGCATTATCATTGTCACAATATATAGTATATATCACTGTTAGATTCTAAAGTCAATGTATAAAGCAAAATTCATATTACGTCAAAATTAACATTGGGATTTATTAAGAGGCTCTGTATCAGAGACATATATTTCTCAATAAGCTCAGCAGAAGCCAGGCTGGGTTTCTCACACCTGAAATCCTTGCACTTTCAGAAGCTAAGACAGGTGGATTGCTTCAGCTCAGGAATTTGAGACCAGCCTGAGCAAGACTCCATCTCTACTGAAAATAGAAAAACTAGCTGGGCATTGGGGCCTGTGATCCCAGCTACGTGGGAGGATGAGACAAGAGAAGGATTGCTTGAGTCCAAGAGTCTGAGGTTGATGTGAGCTATGATGCCATAGTATTCTACCCAGGGCAATGGAGTGAGACTCTCTCAAAAAAAAGAAAAAAAAAAATCTCAGATTTTTCTCTTGTGTGGACATTTAGTTGTTCATGTGTGGTTTCATGTTAGTGTTGAGTATACTGGATACTTGCTTTTGCATTCGTATGATACTTTAGTAAGGAGAATGTTCTTCAACTCTAAACTCAAGTTGGGAGAAAGGGAGAGGGGGATCAGAGAGGAAGAAGATTGGTGTGCTCTCACCTAATGGGCACAGTGTACGGATATATAGTGTATCTTCTGGGTGAAGGGCTCAACTACAACTTGGACTTTACCTAACAAATGTAAACAATACCTAATCATCTGTGCCCTTACATTAATCTGAAGTTAAAAAAAAAAAAAAAACAAAACAAGAAACCAGAGCCATGTTTTCCTTCCAGTGTAAAGGGATGGTTATTTCTTAAGTTAAGCACCAGAAAAAGTGATGGGTTTGTATTCATAGCCATGTTGTATGAAAAATCAGTGTCTTTAAACATTCTACATCACTCTTACTATAATGCTTATACTGGGAAAGGAACATGGGAATGAAATAGTCATCTTTCAGTATCCATGGGGGATTGGTTCCAGGATACCCAAGTCTCTTTCATGAAATGGTGAAGTGTTTGCATATAACCTGTGTATATCCTCTTGTCTACTTTACTCATCTCTGCATTACTTACTATATCTAATACAATGTAAATGCTGTGTAAATAGTTGTTATGCTGTATAGTTTGGGGAATAATGACAAGAAAAATATCTGTACATATTCAGTACAAACACTGAGTATTTCCCACTGGCAATAGTTTGAATCCATGAATGCAAAACTCATGATATAGAAGGCTTATTGTACTACTGAAACAGTTAATCTAGGCCTCTCAGCCCATTCAAATAGAATAGCAGACTCCAATTAACCTGAATAGATAAAAGGGAAATAAAATCTCTGAATTACTTATATCAATAGTTCTCTATTATTCTTTCTCCCTCGTTTCTAAACATTGATTCCTATCTAATAAATCATTTGGGAATCTAGGGGCTTAAAATAATGTATCATTCATGATGTCTCAGAAGTCTATGGGTTAACTGGGCTCAGTGAGGTGGTTTTCACGTGAGGTCTCTAGTGCAATTACAGTTAGATGGCTACTAGAGCCATCCCCAGGATTAACTTGGCTCAACAGAGAAGACAGGATTTTCACTCATTCACTTGTTGGGGATGGTGAATCAGCTGTCTCCACAGTCTCTTCACATTACTAGCTGAGGCTTCTTCACAGAATATGATAACCAGACTTTTTATATGACATCTGGTTTTGATGAGAGTCAAAACGCAGAAACTACCTAATCTGGTAAGGGCTGTGGGTAGAACTGCCATATTTTCCCTTCTACTGATTTGGTTGCTGAAAGCAGTCACAGGGACCACCCAGACTGAAGTGGGTGGAGAAATAGACTTCCCTTCTTGGTCAGAGAAGGACAAAGTAACATTGCAGAAAAACATGGACTAAGAAATATTGCTGCAGCCATCTTTGGACAAACAGTCTGCTATTCTCTTCCTTCTTTCCACTCCCTTTCTTCCAACCCCTCCCTTCTCTCGCCTGAGCAGAGGGTTAAACTTGTGTGAAGTAAATGCATGGATGATTTAGCGCCACTGCCACACTTTCTAGTATATTTAGTGCTTTATGTATATTTTACATACTAAAGAAGTCTTTATTTATATAATATTGAAGTCTAATGTCTGGAAACAAGTGGAATTTTTTCAATGCTTTAAAGGTTTAATATATCCTATATGGAGTCTAGGGTGAATCAATAATTACCCTTTCAAACTAATCAAGAATATCCTGTTAGAACAGTCTCTGAGACTCTACTTCAATGCCAGGATACAAAGCAGAAGAGTTTGGGCTCATTTAGGAGGAGAGCTTACAATTTCCATCTTACTCTTCGTGCACTGGGGTGATTCTAGAGGTTTGAGTGGATTCACCTTGACATAGCTGATGAGGGACGACATTATTACTTGTCATTCAGGCATGCTTCACTAAGTGGTGTGTCATCTAAAACTTCAACTGCCAGCAACATGCTGTTATCTTTTGATTCGTTAAGATCAGTTGATATGTAAGTGACTGGAATAATTAAGCAATACTTCATACACTCTCTGCAGTTAGCAAAGAAGTTTTATGTACATTTTGTTGTCATTCACACTCACATTCTAGTGAACCGTTATTCTTATCCTCATTATACAGTTGAAGAAATGAGGCTCAGAAACTTATCTGAATCATATAGTTAATTAAGGGCATGTGATTTGGTCAACCCCTCTGAAGTTCCATTATGCCACATTGACACACAAAAAAAATACCCTCGGGATTAGCAAGAGTGCTTAAGAGGTCAGTATTTACTTTTTTATGGAGTGGCAGATAGAGAGCTTTGCTTTACTGTCTTTCTATTTAGACAGTGATCACTTGATTATGGAAATTGTGCTGGAAGAGAAATCAGGAAAAGGTTTCAGAAAGATTATTTTGGGACAACATGAGGTAACTCAGAGTCAATGGGATTATTTGACACTACTGTTTTTGATATTTAAAATGCTCTTGTAGCTCTTTCTGCCATAGAATATATACATCTTCCTTACTTAAAAAAATAAATGAAAAGACACAACTTTGAGAGGCCAGGAGATCAACATAAGGATTCTAAGAATTGTGAAAATGTTTTATCCTTATCTACCATAAAGGAAGGACAGAAACATCATTGTTTCATTTAATAAACACTTATTTAGGCCCCTCAGTAGGGAAGATGGTACCCAGTGCTCTGGAGTAACATGAAAAGCAGAGTTCTGCGGAACCACAAGGAACTTACATTTAGTAGTGGTAAAAGACATTTTATAGTTAAATTAGACCAAAAACTATCAGTTACCCAAGATGAGATAAGGTAGCATAGAATAAACTTTTCAAAAAGACAGAAACTTTACTTCTGGCTAGTGGAAAATTACAAGGAGTTGGAAGAAATGTGATCTAGAAAAAAATTTGGAAGTTGCTACATCAGTATAGGCAAAATGAAATGACAGATTGAACCAGACCCATATGGTGGGAAAGTGTTGAAGAAGGGCTGAGAAATATAGTAGAACCTCCATAGCTTGCTACCTCCCTACGTCAAGAATACTCATCAAATTGACCTAACTTTCATAGAATAGTCATGTACAACATGTGTTTATCAATACATTGGGCCCAGTTCCTCATGGTGACCACCTCCATATGTTGACCATTCTGTTATAGTCCCTTAGGTCATCAACTTACAGAGGTTCTACTGTAGTTGGTAGAGCTGGAGAATGGGTTTATTTAGAGTGAAGATTTTTAACCTGGGCACTACTGATATTTTGGGTTAGGTAATTCTTTGTTCTCAGGGGTTGTCCACTGGATGTTTATTTAGCAACATCTCTGGTCTGTGACATTGAAAACTTCTGTAGACTTTGCAGGTGTCCCCTAGGATGGGTGTGGCAGGGGTAGCAAACTCACTCCCATTTGAGAACCACTGATTTGGAAACTGGGAAAAGGAAGGTGATCCAGCTAAAAGGAGAAAGGAGGCCATGAATTAGCAGTCTGAGAGAAGAAATGGATACTTACACAGTGTGGGGTCCTGACAGACAGTGGCTAATATGGGGACTGGGTCTGTCTAGTATGGAGGCAGAAAGGAGGAGATCAGATTGCAATAGGCTGGGATGGGCAAGCAGTAAAGCAAGGCAGTCAGCATGGACCCAGTTAGGAAGCAGAGGGTAGGAGAGAGAGAGAGGATGGTACCTCCAACAGGTGGGTTTATGATTTTCTTGTAGACAGAGAGACGTGAACATATTGATAGTGGAGGAAATCAAGAAAAGGGGAGCTTGGAGATGTCAGTGAAAGCTGGTACATGTCAGCACATGTGCTCTTCTAACAGCTTTCCATGTGCTATGTCTTTTGACCAACTCTTGGAGATTGTCAGGGTGGGGGCCCTTGTGAATCCCATTAGCAGACAAGGTAACTGACCACCCAACCATAGGCCACACAGCTAGCAAGTGGCAAGGCTGTACTTAAACTGGTGCTGGAGAAGAGAAAATCCTAGTGAGCAGAAGAAAAATATGTGCCACACACTTAGGAGGGAAGAAAAATTTAGGCAAAATTAAGGACATATTTGATGTGTAACAGGAGGGTAATATGGTTCCAAGTTTGGGTGGAATTAAGTCTCAAGAAGGTAGTGTTTGAGGCCCTCTGCAGAGACTGAGTTGTAGCATTGGCAAAAGACAACATAGACAATGTTCCCAGAGAGGCAGCTCCTACTTCAAAACTTTAGCAGCACCTGTTGCTCTGGTTGTCTGTGCACAAATGCTTCTCTGATCATTTCAAAGAATTCATTGCTGTACAGTTGTTTTTCTCATTTTTGCATGTACTTGCTTCCTATTGCAACTAAAATTACCATGAATTTGGTGGTTTAAAACAACACAAATTTACTCTCTTGCTGTTTTGAAGAAGTAAGTCCAAAATTAGTTTCAGTAGGCTAAAGACAAAGTTGGGCAGTTCTGCTTTCTTAAGTCTCTGAGGGGAAAATCTGTTTCTTTGCCTTTTTTGGCTTCTCGTGGTCACCTGTGTACCCTGACATTCCTCCCCCTTCTTTCATTGTCCTGGCGCATCACTCTAGCGTTTGGTCCCATCCTTGTCATCACACAGCTCTGTCTTCTGACTGTGACTTCCCTTGTAGAGGACCATGTGGTTACGGTGATCCACCTGGATAATCCAGGACCACCTCCCCATCTCGAGGTCTTTAGCTTAATCACATCTTCAGTGTCACTTTTGCCACATAAAATAGCTTTCACAGGGTCTGGGGATTGGGAAGTGGACACATTTGAGGGCTACCACATTTGGATTCTGGATGTGTAGGAAGATGGTTTAGTCTAGAGTTTAAGGACATGACCCATATTACTTAGGGTCAAATAATATCACTGCCACTTCTCAGCTCTGTGACCTTGAGTCCGTTTCTTAACCTTTCTGTGCTTCCATTCCCTCATATTTAAAATAGGGATAGCATTGTCATGCATTATTTGGGGGATGAAATCAATTCATGTACAGTGTGTCAAATACAATGTCTGGCTGTTACTGAGTATTCAATGAATACAATCAATTATTCATTCAATTATTTTATACAGACACATTTTTCTTCCAAGTATTTTAATTAGAAGAGTGCTGCCCATTTGATTAGATTGAGCTACTTCTCTAAAAGCAATGGTTGTATGCTCAAAAGATGCTATTTTTTGACTGATATTATTAGAAAATGCAAAAACAAGGTATGTGTCAACTACATCATCAGAGATGATTACCTTCAAATTAGCCTGAGGTCAGAATTGACATTAGTTTCAGTCCAAGAAAAAGTCTGCTATGATTTTCTCTTAAGAAAAAATTATAATAATAACAGCCTTCCTGACCTGGGGCAAAGCAAACAAGAAAGCTTTGGGCAAATCTTTGCCAGATTTAACACATCAGGTCAAGCTCTTTTTAATAGTTCAAAGGTGGGGGGTCAACACTGTAGCACTCAATTTGGCTTTTTCATTTTATGCTTTTTTCTTTTGCCCTCTTATACTTCATGATCTTTTTTAGGTTCATGTTATTAGATAATATTTAAGTATAAGAGTTCTGACATTTAAACAGGAAATGAGACAGAAACACATACACACGTACAGTTAGAGTCTAGAGTGAACTAAAGGTCATCCTGGGCAAACTGGATCTGACCTTGGGGCACGTCACATGTTCTTTATGCCTCACTTTCCTCAGCTGGAAATTGGTGAGGATCATACTCACATTACAGGTTGCTGTGAGAATCAAGAGAGATAATGAGTATAAAAGCACAAGCCTATTCCTAGCACACTGCAAGCAGCAATGTGTAAGAATGGTGATGAAGGTGGTGACAGTCAGGACAGTAGCAAGAATATAAGGGAGGAAGAGAAGGAATCATCTTAATAGCAAAACTGGGAAAGCAGCTGGGTGTAGTGGCTCATGCCTATAATCCTAGCGCTCTGGGAGGCCTAGACAAGTAGATTGCTTGATGTCAGGAGTTCGAGACCAGCCCGCACAAGAGCAAGACCCCATCTCTACTAGAATATATATAAAAAAAAAATACAGCCAGGCATTGTGGTGGGCACCTGTAGCCCTAGCTATTTGGGAGGCTGAGACAAGAGGATCACTTGAGCCCAACGGTTTGAGGCTGCTGTGAGCTAGGATACCAGGGCACTCTATCCAAGGTAACAGAATGAGATTTTGCTTCAAAAAAAAAAAAAAAGAAAGAAAGAAAAAAAAACAACCCCCCCCAAAAGTGGCAAACATAATGTGGGTAGAAAAAAGGAAAACATGGTTATTTGCATATTCTGTTAAATTTCAGACAGCAAAAAAATATAATGATGTTTTAGGCAACAAACACCATTAAAAAAACTTCATTTTACTTGCAGTGAACTTCCAAAGCTCTTTTCTGCCTATATTCGTATGTAAGCCTCACATTCTGCCCTCATACATTCTTAGAGGTAAACATGATGGGGAGCTGGAACTCCATGTTGTACTTGGAGTTGACAAAAGTAGTTCTACAGTAACAAGACCATGGTGGCCTTGACTTTATTCCTCATGCTGCCATCATTTTAGAGAAGAACCAAAAAATAACTATTTACATGAGAAGCTAATTTATGTGCCAATGAATTTGATTTTTATTGAGATTTTTCCATACCCTACAGAAATAAAAGTGAGATAAAAACATATATAGCTTGCCATTTAGTACTAAATTATTCTGTATTAAAAAACAAGCATTGTGACATATCTATTGAATTAGGCCCAAGTATCCCTATCATAGACGTAGACACACCTACTTTTTTTTTTTTAAGTTGGCTAATTCAGAGAGATATTTACAGTGTTATCAGAAACCACTAAGGAGTCACAAACCATTACTTCTACAAGCAATGGCCAGTGTAATTAAACCTTTTAACCTTGCTAGCTTTCCCAGTGTGCCATTATTAGTCATTGGGCTCAGTACATATTTTTTGATCATTAGCCACCAACTAGCTGTGTGGCCTTAAAAGGGTCATTTAAAGTCTCAGCCTAGACTTTAACTTTTTTACCCTGTGAAAGGAAAAAGGATGCAATGATCCTTAAGATCCATTTCATCTCTAGGACCCAAGGCCATGATTCTGTGACAGTTTAACAATCTGGTTAACATTTGAGAACAAATGAAAGAGAGAAAAAGTTTTCCAGCTCTACCACCTACAGAAGAACTTCTGTAAGTTAAATACCCAACAGACTGCAAAAACCAGGTCAACATGCAGAAGTGGTCAACATAAGGCCTACTGTACTGATATGTACATGTGGTAGATGTGTAGTCTATGAAAATTAGGTCAACCTACGGAGGTGGTCAATATAGGGAGGTGGTCGACAATGGAGGTTCTACTGTATTTCATTTCTCTCTCTAGTTGCATAAAAACTGCCCAAGTTGCCACTGGTTTGCTAAAGGATGGCATCATGCTTTATATTTTAATGAACATGGTATTAGAAGAAAATTTGTAAAATTTTATTTCTAACCATTCTTCGAGAATTGATAAGGAATAAATAGGCATTTGGTCAAACGCTAGATTCCCATAAGCTTTCGCTATGTGTTATATAAGTTGGCATAAAAGAACCAACTAAAATGTTATTTTAGTTTTACTATTTGTTGACAGCAAGAGCAAAAGAAATGTTCTCTCAAAATGAGCAATAATGTCTTGGTAACTGATTTAACAAGAGCATAGTATAATTGCTTATTCAGAGAAGTCTACCTCTTAATACTTTGAGCTTCCTGGAAAATGAATTTTTTTTTGATAAGTTATGTGAATTGTGCTTCCACAGAAATGTCAATGTTTGATCAGAAGTGTTTTTCACAAATGCCAATCTGTGAGGTCACCTAGTTTGATGAGTCATTTTATTTAATGAGGAAATTTAAATAGTTGTTTCTATTCTTTGTTCTCACATTGGAAATCCTTCAAAGAGAAGCATCTCATTCTAATAGAATAATATGAACTTTGGAACTAGACAAAAATGACTGCACTTTTGCCTGTGTCACTAAATTAACTTTGTGGCTTGAATGTTGATATGTTCTCAAAATCCCTCCCCACCTTCTTTCCTAATCTATCAAGTAGGGTTGATAATATCTTCTTCTATTGTAATGATGACTCCTCTAATGTGTTTGTTAGCCCTCACCCCTTGGTAATAACAATAGCTAACGTTTATCAAGTGGTTGCCATATTCCAGTCACCCTCTGAGCTCTCAACATATATCACCTTATATAATCTTCACAGCAACATTGCTATGGTGTGAATATTTGCCCCTTCAAAACTCATGTTGAAATTTAATCCCCAGTGAGGGGCCTTTAAGAGGTGACTGGGTCATGAGGGCTCTTTCTTCATGAATGGATTAATACATTCAGAGATTAATAGATTAATGGGTTATTATGGTGACTTTGTAAAGAGAAGTGCTAGCACACTCAGCTCCTGTGCCATCCAGGACTCTGCACAGTCTCCACTAACAAGCAAGCCTTCACCAGATGAAATCTCTCAATTTCTCAGCCTCCATAACTGTAAGAGATACATTTTTTTATGTATTACCTGATTTCAGGTTTTCTGTCCAAAGCAACAAAAACAGGCCAAGACAAACGCTGTGGATGAGTGTAATCATTATTCTCATTTTATAAGTAAAGAAACTGAAGCTAAGAAAGCTTACATGATTGGGTAAAGTCAAGTAACTATACATCATTAGGGCCAGCATTTAAGGTCTTGTGATCTTTTACTCCAGTATCTGTGACACCATATTATTCTTTATCTTTGGAGGTACTCAACAAGTGGTTGCCGTTGTTATTGACTATGATAATGTACATTAAAGTGCCAAGTTTAGAATCTAAGAATGCAGGTTCTTTCCTCATTCTTGCACTTACCTGGGCCCTCACTTCTTCAACAAATCCTACTCATTCTCCTCCCTAAACCTTCTCCTTCCAGCTCATTCACTTTATCCCATTGCTTTCACCCTAATCTAAGCCACCAATCTCTTCCTTCCAGACTAGAGCAGAGACCACTGGGTAGGTACCCTCCTCTGCCTTTTGGGATTTCCTCCCCTCCAGAGTGTAGCTAGAGAATCCTTACAAATGGAAGGGTGTGTGTTTCCCATCTAACTTAAGCATTTGGAGAAGCTTTGCATTACCTATAACTCTTAGGACAATAAGGATCCCCACCATGGCCTGCAAGGTCCTTCATTGAGGTGACCTAGCTAAATATCTCCAGCCAAAAAAGGTAAGATGGACCCTTCCTCACTTCCTTGGTAAGTTTAATCACAGTCTTTGAAACATTAAATTCCCCTTCTCAGCTTTAGCAAATGCTATTCCTACTGCCTGGAATGCTCTTCCCCTTCAGCCTAAGTTTTTTTGTTTGTTTGTTTTGAGACAGAGCCTCAAGCTGTCACCCTGGGTAGAGTGCCTTGGCATCACTGCTCACAGTAACCTCCAATTCCTGGGCTCAAGTGAGTCTCTTGCCTCCGCCTCCCAAGTAGAAGGGACCACAGGCGCCTGCCACAACGCCCGGCCATTTTTTGGTTGCAGCTGTCATTGTTGTTTGGTAGGCCCTGGCTGGATTCGAACCCACCAGCTCAGGTGTACGTGGCTGGCGCCTTAGCCCATTGAACCACAGGCGCTGAGCCACAGCCTAAGTTTTAATTTTTTTTTCCTTCATTTCAGCTCAAACTTCAGGCTCCTGGAGAAGCCTTACTTACTGTAATTTCAATCATATGTATATGTATGAATGCATGCATATGTGTGTATACAAACACGTGTTGTAAATAAATAAAAGTCCTTGAATAATGGATAGTGATATTTAGAGTCTAAATGGTAGTCTGGTGGTAGGAATGAAGCCCTTTTGGGGAAGATCTGACTTTAGGAATGTAGAGTTCAAGTAAATCCGTGAAATAGACCAATACCGCTGACTTATGGAAGCCTATCTGATTGCTAAGGTACAGCTATTAAGGACAAAGCCTGGGAAAACGTCAGCTGCAGCTCTGATAAGAGCTCTGATGAGACTTTGCCATGGGTTAGGTATTTTCCCCTTTAGGGCACATGATTTCTCCCCCCCCTTTGAATTTTAGAGCTGCCTTAGAGGTTAATTTTAATCCAATTTCACATTTGTAACTCTAGGGTTTGGAGGGTAGGAAGGTACCATGGGCCTATTAGGACGGGCTCTGAGATGTGCTGGAGCAGAGAACTGCAGTAGAATTAGTGGTAAAAGGGAATAGGTTTTTTCATTTTTTATTTTTTGGTCGATTTAGTTTTTCTTTTTCTTTTTTCTTTCTTTCTTTTTGTGAACTGAAACTCAGATTTTACTTTCCTTTGGCTGCGAGGCAAAGCCAACTATATCTAGAATAATTGGGATTTTTTTTTTTGAGACAGAGTCTCACTTTGTCCTTTGGTAAAGCACTGTGGTGTCACAGCTCTCAGCAGCCTCCAACTATTGGGCTTAAGCAATTCTCTTGCCTCAGCCTCCCGAGTAACTGGGACTATAGGTACCTGCCACAATGCCAGGCTATTTTTTTTTTTTATTTTCATGTGCTTGGTTACCTCTGTGGGTCAGAAGCTCCCCTTCACTCTTTCTTTTCCTTTTTTTTTCTTTTTGGTGACATGTAGTCAGATGCTATTTAGTTGAGAGAAAAAGGACAGTCTGCATTACATCAAGGTTAAAGAAACTACTAGATCAGTGTTTTTCAATCTTTTTTTTTTTTTTTTAAGCTCACAGCACACTTGAATCTATAGTTAAACTTTCACTTAAATTATGTTGATCCAAAAAAATATACTTACTGTGCTTTGAACTTATTTCAAACATATAATGATCTTTAAATATTTTTGTGGCATACATAAGATCCTCTCACAGCACACCAGTTGAAAATCACTATACTAGATGAACAGGGGTGGCAAGTTGTCAGGTGGCATATAATAACTAATAGTAATTAGCACAGGCCTGTTGTATCTGAAGGGACCTAACAGGTGTAGGGAAGGGGAAAGGGAATTTTGGGAGGTTTTAGAAATATTTCTTATTTTTTATTTCAGATCAATGTAAGGGTAGCTAGGATTAGGTTTCACTGTTTGCATTTGTTAGGTAAAGTCCAAGTCATACTTGAACCCAGGAAGTATCCCATAATCCCTTCATTGTGTCCATCAGGTGAGAGCTCACCCAAACCTCTCTCCCTTCTTGAATTTCAATGTGTTTTCCTCTGGTGTGGTCATGTTCATCTACTAGTTTCAGTTAGGACTGAGTACATTGGATGCTTGCTTTGCTATTGCGAGGGACAGGAAATTTTGAATTGGAGAAAAATAGCTGCACCTCAAGAATAATGAGTCAGGAAAATGAGAAGGGAACCCTGGAATGAGAGGTCTGCAGAGACTGTGTTGGGGACACGGGCATCTAGCTGGGGAGGTACACAGTGAGGGGAAAGTGTTCTGTCTGCCCTCACCCTGCCCCACTCCTCCCCTAAGGCTCTGTGGTTTTTATCAGATTGTGTCTGTACCACAGCCAGATGAGAATGCGAAAGACCTGGCAGTTAAGATTCTGTTATCTTCACTGTGCCTAGGAGTCACCAAGTCACCTTTAAATAAGACAGCAGTGTGATTCCACCTATCTCCCCTATTCTAAGGTGAACTTGGAGTCCTAGCGGGGGTCCCGGCACTCTTGTAAGGAAGGGGTGAAATGAGTCAAGGCTATTCCAGACCTGTGAGGGATTTATTAGGCATTCACACTGAGTCATTTGAAAACACTGACAACAGTCACCACTCTTCTGGTATTAGCTAACCTTGGACACTTCATTTCAATGCATTTTGAGCCCCTGACTTACCAAATTCAGTAACATTTTAGCCTTAGGGCACCAAAGCAAACTGGTCCTGAACTTGGCCTCTTGAACTACGTTCTTCACCATCTGCTCTTCTGTATATTTTCCGCAGATGTTCTCACTCCTGGTGTGGAGAGGAAGGATAACGTTCACTCTAATAACTAAGTCTCTATTATTTCTAGCAGAGTGATCATTTGACTCCTCTGTCCATTTGCCACCTTCATACTCATGCAGTGACGTGTTTATAGAAAGCTCTGCATCCACATGAGACTTCTGGGTTCTAAGAGTGGGGGGGCTGCTTTCCGGCTCCTTTTGAAACGCTCACCTCCAAAGGAAACTTGTCAGGGTTCGGCTATTGGCAAGATGGTTTAATGGACACTTCCAGCTGATGGAGTGACTTTTGGTAACTTCATGAAGTCGTGTGAAATCTTAGCTGTATTCGCTCTCTCTTAGGGTGATAAATTATTTTGGTTCTTTCTAATTTAAGAAATACCAATTATTAAAATCTCATGGGTTGTGGTAAAGTATTTGCCAGTGGTCACACCTATGGCCTTTGATTTTAGTCTGAAGATTGAAAAATAACCTTCGGGTTTTATCTTGACAAGGAAGTTGTTCTCAGTGGAGACAGTCATCTTAACTGGCATAGAAACTGCTGTTGGGCTATTTCTAAGCTATTGAAGACAGGGCACCCAGTGCAGTCTGAATGGCTATTCTCTCCTGGTTGATTATTTAAATAAAGGTTAAACAAAAATTCTTCCTTAGTCTTGATTTCAGGAAGAAATGAGGGAGTGACTGCAATGTTATCTTAAAATGAGCCTTTCCTTTTTCCTTAGGCATCTCTTTATGGCCCTCATTAAAGTTAATGAGTGAAGGAGTGTTGATAAGAGTTGAGCGCAAAACTACTCACCTGAGGTTCCCTGTGGTTGCACATTTTTGTGGGAAATGACCCTCAGTTCCTGAAGATCCTTTGTTAAGCAATCTCTTAATTATAGACTTTATCTTCCCAAAACATTCAAATCACCTGTTAGCCAAATAACTTAGATGCCTTTCTAAGGGCTGGAAGTCTTCTCTTTAGCCTGAGTGGCTACATTTAGGTAAATAAGAGGACTCGTTTTACAAATGATTCTTCACCCTACGTGTTTTTGAAAAGATTCTAAGAAAGCTTTGAAAGCAGCAAAAGCCTTTTTAAAAAATCTTATTCAGAGCTCCAAAACATACACATAAATCAACTAAAAGCTGAGTTGCTAGTGTATAGGCATGGTGGGGAGGGTCAAGGTTAACCCTGGCCAAGTTGCCTCTGCCGGATGTTTTTTAGGTTCACTCCTAACTCCTCACCTCTGCAGAATCTTGGGAGATCATGGGAACCAACTGCTTCTTCAAAATCTCTCCCCTTCCCCCCCAAAATTGTATGGCCTATGAATATATGAAATATTGTTTGTCACTAAGCTTATTTTAGGACCCTGTGGTTCTGGTGGGTGGCTATTATGTTATGCTGAGCTGAACTGTTGACATACTTGCCCAGAATTTGTGCATAATGAAGAAGGGTAGCAGTTGAAGATTTCATTCCCTTGAAACTACTATTCCCCAAAAAGTTTTGGAATTCTCCTATGGCCTCTTTAAATGCCATAGGAAAATTTAAATTCATTTTCTTTTATAGTCTCACCTCATTTTTAACCCCTAGCAGTAGCAATCATTCTAGCTGCTAAAGCCAAGTACTTTGGAGTCACAGATCTAACAACTGATTTGTGGCAATTTGCTTAACCTCCTGGGGTCTCAGCTTTCTTATTTCTAGAATGGGATGATAATAAAACTTGTTTCCTAGAGTTTCTCTGAAGATTAAAGGTAAAGAGCTTAACATAGTCCTTGGCAACTAGTAAGCACTCAGAATGTGTTATTACCAAGATTGCTGCTGTCATTATTATTGAACAATTTGTTCGCATCTTTTCTTTTTTCACTACACTTGGCTCTGAATTCTTTGAGATTGTTTTTTAAAAAAATCAAATGTATCTTTAATGTACATTTTTTATCACTATTCCAAAGGTTTTGAAGAACAAATTACAAAGTCTGAAGGTATTTCTAAAAGTGCATTGAACAGAGAAGATGCTGTTGAATGTATCCCAAGCTCTAAATGACTATTTTGAAGATGATGATGATGCAGTGGAATATGTTATAAAAGAACCAAAAATACATTTATGCTGTAGACGCATTTCATAGTTTTTGTGTAATTTTCTAGTTTCAATGTCTTGTCAAATAGGTACTGAATATATATCCTACATGACATGTGCTAGTTTCTCCACGGGATGCCAAGTTATGTAGGTCTTCTAAATGCTTTTATGAAGATTCATTCATGGTCAAGACTTAAGATAGATGGTGATATCTCATGAGAGGAATTTCAGAAATCAGTTCATTGCTTTTCTGAATTCAGAGAGAAGGAAGTCAAGTGAAGCTCCAGGGTTGGAGCTTCCTCAGCTTATTTTCAGAGAGTGGTTCTTGTGTCCTCTGAGCTTGGAAATGAGAAGATTTAGGTTACTGTGGAAAATGTCAGTGTACTTTCTAAGAGTTAGACTTTATGCATATGAAGTCCACCAACCCCTCTGAATTGATGGGGAAGGAGGCAGCCAAAGTCCTGCCTAAGGGGAGGCTTACATTCTTCAAGGCTTAAGTCTGACTTCTACAGACAGTCTTTCAGGAAACATAAAAGGAAGAGTTTCTATAGAAGCTCCTGGAGAAAGGTCTTCCAGTGACATCACTGCTTCACATACTTGTCTCTGAAAACATGACTTGTTTCACTGGAGACTGAACTGCAGATTTGCTGTATCTGAGTGGTCACCCACATACCCTCATCTGGGGTTTGCACTGACCATTGTACAGGAGCCCTACAGCTCCAGCATCAGCACTGCTTTGAAAAGTACCTAACAGGGCTCCTTTTCAAACATAATCTCCTCCCATGATAAGCTTATGAACTATAAGGAATTATATGTGAGTTTTATTTTTAAAAGTTCATTTATAACATCTATGTCCAGAAGTCCTGAAGACATTTAAAAGTATTGTTTAATATCAAAATTATTTATTCTAAATCATTGTCCTTTTCAACATGGGGTATGTATTTGTAGGAAATAATAAAGATTTATAACAAGAAACACAGATAATATGTTATTAAAATAAAAATTTTTATGTAAGTGATTTTATCAATAAGCTTTCTGGGAATACTTAGTATGTTCAAAGTACTGTCAATAAGTGTATGTGTGAGTTGTGTAATTTTTAAGAAGAATGTCACCATATGGTGACAGACAGAATTTTAGTCTATTTTGGAACAATCCCAGTTATTTTATATATTGCTTTTCTGGATGAAGGGATGACAAGTAATAATGAAATGATCAGTGTATCAACCTGATAATGTTTTAAGAATAGACAAATTTCCTAGGTGAAGGAAACTCCTTTTGGTATTGATTTGAATCTGATTGATTTGAAAAGGAATGGTTTATCTCTGGGGAACTTGATGAACTGTGGGTGAGTCAATTTTAACAAACAGCTGTTGGCTTAAGTGAGGCAGAAAGTTACACTGGTCATTTTGCTGACTCCATCAGTTGGCCAATGCTTAGCTTCAGATGGAAGCCAGCTTACCCACATCAACGAATAATTTTGGAAATATGATTGGCCTGATGTTGAATCAGTGGGAAATACATAATAAATTTAGGCCTTTAAAAATGATATGTCATGTCTGGAATAGTGCTACAGACGGAAGCACACAATTTGAGTGAGCTAAGAAGCTGAGGGTGGTTATTTTGGAAGTTTTACATTGGAAGTTGCTTCATTCAGGTATCTTTGGAGTCAAGGGTTCAACTCTAACAGGACCTGAGGTCATAACCTCACATAAGGTCCTTGTTTGGGCAAGGGAACCAAAAACTACGTTTTCAAACCTTAACATGTAAGGTGAGTTTAATATTCTGGAACTCTAATTAGCAGCCCTGGCTTGGGGGTAGGCCCCATGAAGGTTATTGACAGAGAAAGGTTACCACATATTACTCATGTGCTTTGCTTTGGGATCCCTTTAGATGTTCAGGAAGGAGTGGATGAGAGAACTTGGCAACACCTGTCTTTTGAGACTGTACCAGGATATTTTGATTGGACGTTCAGGAAAGGGTTCTAACTGGTCAGAGAACTAACAGCTGGAAAATAAGAAAATCGAACATTTGTTCTAGGAAGAAAAAGTTAAAGAGGGGAAAGAATCCTGTACCATTCTGAGACTGTCTCTTTTATTTTATTTTTTTATTTTTTATTTTATTTTTTTTTTGACAGAGTCTCACTATGTCGTCCTCAGTAGAGTGCCATAGTGTCACAACTCCCAGCAATTCTCTTGCCTCAGCCTCCCAAGAAGCTGGAACTACAAGTACCCACTACAATGCCCAGCTATTTTTTATTGCAGTTGTCGTAGTGGTTTAGCAGGCCTGGGCCAGGTTGGAACCCGCCAGACTAGGTATATGTGGCCAGTGCCCTAACCATTGAGTTCTGGGTGCCGAGCCTTTTTCTGTCTTTTAGTTTTCACGTGGTGCTCCTTAGGATGATATAAACCAGTGTCTTGCCCTGTGCACAGCATCCTGGGCCTGCTACTGTTCTTGATAGCCTACTTACTGAGGAAAGGAAATGGCTTCAGACACTTCTTGCCTTTCCTAATCCTTTTTAAACCTTGAATGATGTCATTGTAAATGGCAAAGGGAGAGGAAGATCTCACTCCCCCTGCCGTTTCTCAGATGTTTGGACCCTGCCTGTACGTGAATAGAAGTCCTCTATAGTGGAAGCCACTCATACCATAGTAAGAATTGTATGACAATTTTTTAAAAATGAGTACTTGTCCAACACAAATATCCAGTTCTGGGGGTAGACTCCAACTAAATGTTATGAGGAAAGACCTCAGCATCTGTACTGAACATACTTAGCCTAAATTTTTGTTATACGTTCATAAATCATAGACCTTAGGAATGTATTCTGTGTACTTTGCAAACAAGCAAGCTGAGGCTTAAAAAGGCAGCACTACCTGTGACTCCTACCTTGAAAGACAAGACTGTGGGGGAGGACTCACCTTAATTCCTACCTTCAGTTTAATTCATTATCATTTATGTACTAGTACATACTAGTTTTATGGAGACTTCTGATTAAGTTCTCTTTTAAAAGCTAACTGTGAGGGGAAGATGAAGTTGAAGTGGATCTGTAAAGAGGAAAGGGGCAAAGCAAGGTAAAGCTTTCTAGTTGAAAATGCACTAGAATCTAGACATGTTTTGTCATAGACTGGAACTAGGTTTAGGTATCCTATTTACAAAACCTTAATTAATGCATCAGGTCTATAGGTACGCAGTGAGTTTAAATATCTGGATCACATGTTTATAACTCTACCTAGTCATCTAAGACATTTATTAAACTCCTACTAAGGACCAACCATTTTGATTGACGCTGAATATACTGTTATGTACCAAGCACTCATGATTCCTGTGGTGGTGTGGGGGGAAAATAGAGACTGGTGTTAACACATATATGTAGACTAAACTACAAATAATGGTAAGAGCTATGCTAAATATGGCAGCCACATTTAAAAATCTAGAACTTATTCGAAACTATGGGGTAGGGCAGTAGTAGAGGATTAGTCTTCAAAGTAAAATCTCTTCTTAAAGTTTACATTTCTTTTTTTTTTTTTGATGCTTTACCAAATTTTTTTTTAATAATTTTATTGAATCATAATTATGTACATTGGTGCAATCACAGGGCACAATTCATATACATTCAGAAATATTTTGATCATACTGTTACAGATATCCTTCATGGCATTTCCTTGATCACTATATAAAG
>CAUYON010201971.1:0-38872 GCA_963573935.1 Arctocebus calabarensis
GAAGGACGAGGCACTGGTGTCTCAGAGCCAGGTGGCCTGTGAGGGGTTGGGAGAGGAAGGACTTTGCTGGGGGTGTTGGGCTAACATTTTTTTCTGTGTTGCCCGGTGCCCCCCCCCCCCCCCGCAACAGCTATTTATTAAGGTTATACACAACAGGTGTGGAGAGCTAAGGTAATTGGCATAAACAGGTGTGGAGAGTTCAGGTAATTACACATGAGGGCTGCCTGCGTAAGGCTTGCCACGTGCTCTCCTCACGTGTTTGTTCCCCACAACCCTCATGAAGAACTACTGAGCATCAATGTTTAACACCTGCTTACTAGTGAGTGACTGACCTGATCTCGTTCCGGAACACTGAGTTACTTGGGGGATGGCCCCCAAGTCACAAAACGTCTCTAGGCTTGCCAGGAGACTGTCCTGTTCTCAGCGTTTCCTTTTAATGTGATAAGAATCAGTAACTGTCCTTTGCAAGCATGGTGTCCAGTCCTCCATGGGCCATACTACTTTATAGGACCATGTGTCACTGTTGGCTTCTCCCATCCCAGGCAGCAGAGGCACCAAGAGTCCATCCCCCCAATAATAGCCGCCCTCCTGTCCTGCCACCGCCAGCTTCCGTGTCTTTTGACATAAGGCAGAATTACAAAACCATGTTAGGCCAGTGTGCAAATGTGTCCTGGGGGATCGTGAACAGCCACCAACACATCCACACAGTATAGCTGGAGGGGTGAAACCTGAGACAGGGCTGGAGGGAAGGAAGGAAAGCTCAGACCCCATCAGGGAACCCCAGGAAGCCAGGCGCTGGGGAGCTCCGGAGAAGGGGGGGCAACTCCAGTGGGGAGAACACCTTGGGGAAACTCCTGGGCTGAGGCAAAGCCAGGAGGAGACCTGGTGGTGGCATCCCCAAGGAAACCTGTCACTTAAAGGTTTCCTTGCGACTAGTACTGGCTGCAGCGTGAACCAAGACTTGGGACACAGGTATCTGTGGGAACCAAGGGAGTCACATCATAATAGGAAAACAGAACAATGGAATCCCCTGGACAAGCATCGTTAGAGCACTGCAGTGCTGTTAAGGTTAAAAATATCTATGAAAAGCTCAAACACAGCATCCTATTCCATTGATATCCATCACAGACACAGTGGAATTTGCAGTGTCCTAACCTAGCGCTTAGACCCAGGCAGCCAGGGCCTCTGCCCACAGGACCCTGCTTGAGAGCACCCCACTGGAGCATCCTCAGAGCCAGGGGACATGCCCACCCAGCACCTCTGCCCCTTTTAGGCCATGCTCCCAGGTGGTGCCTCCTTCCTGACAGCTGTGCTCCTGGTGGCCCCACTGCCCCACAGCAGGTGTGTATGCTTCTAGACAGGGAAGGGGCTCAAAGGGTGACTCTTTGGGGCAGGATGGGACAGAGTGGGGACCCGCAGGCTGCAGGGCATGTGAGTATGTGCTGGAAGCCCCTAGAGATGGCAGGCAGAGTCAGGGGCGACCTGGGGCTTTTTTAGCTCCAACCCCACCACTGTGGGGAGCAGGGCAGCCTGGGCACCGTTTAGGCGTCAGCACATCTTTGAAGGGCTGGCCCCATCTGCTGCCCACATCCGCTAGGTCACGAGGAGGGGCCCCCCAAGGCAGATGGGCTCTGCACATCTGGGCCCTCTCTTCCCTCTTAGGGCCCCCGGGGAGAGGCAGAATCCAAACACAGAGTCCCCTCCCTGGCCTCCCCAAACAGAATGTTCCAACACAAAGCCGCAAACACAGATTTCCAAAGGAACTCTCTTCGTTATTCAAACTAGGGGACATTTGGGGGAAGCGTGCAGGGTGCACACAATTTCCAGTACGTGGCCCTCATCCTGCAAGGGGCTGAGTGCGCTCTGGCAGCACAGCGTGACTTCTGCACTTCTTTGTGAGCTGAGCAGGTAGGCTGGGAAAACACCAGTGTCAAGGGCAGCCTGAAAAACAGAGAGGCCAAGCACAGGGCCGAGCAGAGCGAAGCGACCCTGTAAGGGAGTCCTTGAAACAGTGTGAGGAGTCCTGGGATGTGCAGGGACCTGCAGGCCAGGCCCAGCTGCCCCCAGGGCTGTCCCTAGTCTCCTCTGCCTGTTCTGTGGCTTTGGAAGTTTCAGGGACAGGCCGACAGGGAATGCTGGCAGCCTGGGAGGAGGCACAGGTGCCCAGACTGAGTGTCAGGACGGCCCTGCCCTTCCCACCTCCTAAGAAGGTACAGGGCTGCTGAGTTTCCCCCGTGGCTGAGAAGATAAGGCAATGGCAGCAAGAACGAATGATCTCTTCCTCAGGGTCCCTGTGTTTGTGAAACACCCACTGGCCTCCCTATTGGAATGTTAACTGGGACAGGGAGGATTTTCCACTGAGTCTGGGGCCATTCCCAGCCTGCCCCGTTCCCAGGATCCCCAGCTGAGGCAGCACACACTTTGGGGGCTGCAGGTCGCTGTGGTCTGCAGGGCACTGTCTATCTTTCCGTGGCAAGCGAGGCCTGGAAGAAGGGGACTCATTAATGCCCTCCGTGATGTCACAGCCTCTCACCTTTTAATCCTCTCACCTCTCTTCAAAGGTGTGATCACTGTTGAGTCACCCTGCCAGGGAGGGGGGACAGAGTGCCTGCCGGGGTCCAGCTTGCTGCTTCGCCGTCCTTTTTCGCTCACAGGACGTGGTGAGTGAATGGGTGTTTCACCATTCCACCAGCCAAATGCTCAGGGAGGATGTTCCCTCCTCTGCAGGACCAAGGCCAGATAAAGTGGCCAAGAGTGTCTCGGAAACCTAGGCTGTAAGCGGAGTTTTAGTACCAGTTCTGCTAGAGGTAAATTGCGCCATGGGGTGAAACCCCATCAAGTGCAAGGGGACTTGGAGTGTGGGAGATTGTCGGCAATTTCAAGATGGATGAAAACTCACCCATGCAAGTAGCATATTTAAGAGAAAATGAGCGATTTTATCAGCCCAAGTGTCATTTTAATAAAGTATCAGTGTTCCCAAAGTACAAAGCTGACCCCACAAAGTTTCTAGTTCAAGAGGGATTTATGACATTACCAAGAAGATAATTAAAAGAATGACAATAGATGTCAGACGCACATGCACACACACACGGGAATAGTGTATGCATATATGCACACAGAAACCACATGTGTACACACATATTAAAAGTCTGTCTGACCACCCGCTTCCTAATAAAACAAACTATTATTTGCTTCTAATCAGCATGGCGATGGTAACCATGAGTTATGAACGGAGAATAAAACACTATTAAATTGGAGCCATAGAGTTTTAAAAATTGAGTTCTCTCTCATTTTTCCCACTCTGTCTTCATGGGCAGTTCTTCCTCAGACTTAATGAAGATTCACAAAACAAAGGAAAAAAACCCCAACTTTCCTAGATGGACCCAATGTCACGATTTGACACTTAACTCCAAAGGTACAACAGAGTTCTTCTCTTTTGGTTTTCCTCAGATCTATGTTATTTTTGTTATTGGTGGGGGGTGAAAAGCAAATGAAGGAAAGGAAGGGAATTCACAAGTATGAGTAAATATTGAAATGACTGCCCTTTGTTTAACACTGACTTTTTACTTCACATCAATTCTTCAATGCCAAGGAGAGATTTTACTGCTTCTCAAAGAAGAAAAATAAAATGCTTAATTTTCACATTTTGATAAACATTTTCCCAAATTTCAGCGTCCTCTTATAAAACATAATGAATGGGATAGCTAAAAAAAATTACCTTGAATTCAACCAATTTTTTTTTGTATCACAGATGACACTTTTTTTTTTTTAATTTTGCTTTCAATTTCAGTTGGCTTGCACTCTTCTTAGTTTCCTTGTTTTTTTTTTTTTTTTTTTTTATACATTGTCCTTGCTTGTAGTAATTCCTCGTGCCAGTGCCTCCCAGGTAAGCTGGGATTACAGGCGCCCACCACAACGCCCGGTGGTCTTCTTTCCTGGTGGTAGAGACGGGGTCTTTTACTCTGGCTCACTCATGCTTATGCTTAAGCAGGTCTCAAACTGTGAGCACTGGAAATCCACCAGCCTTGGTCTCCCACAGTGCTGGGACTACAGGTGTGAGCCACCACACCCAGCCAAGATGACACTTTTTTAAAAGAAAAACTGAATCCAAGTGTTTAATTTCCAGAATACATATGAATGGGTCATTGAGTGTCCCTTGACTCCCCTGAGCCCCTCCCCCGCTGAAAAGCAATATGTGGGTAGGCCCATCTTGCTCCCAACTCCACGTAGGATCTTTTCTGACTAGTCCAAGCAGAGTAGTCTCATTCCCTTGGACATAAGGACAATGAGAGAAAGTCCACAAATTGGTTTATGGTCAGAAGGAAGTTCTGCCTCTATCACTATTCTCTCTCTTCTAGCTGAACAAGGAACTGAAGACCCAAACCCCTAAGAACTCCTGGTGGCCCATGTAGTCTTCTGTAAGAAGTTGACACCAAGAAAGCAGAGGACACATGGAAAGGGCTGGTCTTTGGTGCCACCTTCAAGCCACTATATCAAGCATGCCCTGACTCTGGACTTTTCAGTAATAAATCTATACTTTCCTTAATGGTTTGACTTGCGATTTCTGCCACAAAGATACAAATGCACCTGTCAGAAACAACATATCCACTAAGTCTCTGACACCATTCAGATAATTTTATTTTTCTGATAGCAATTATTATATACTGAAAACTTATCAAACTTCTTTCCTTTTGAAGTTACTCATCCAAAGACAACATATAGGTCTGGAGAAAATGAAAAATGCTTCTCAACACCAAAGCTTGGATTTGATTCCTGACTACCGAGCTGAGGTCATCTCTGCTTTCCAGGGCCAGGGCATGAGTTGACAGCTGTGTCAGTGACAGTTTAATGTATCTGACAACATCCTGCTGCCGGGGGAAACATGTTTTAGAGGAATGGAAACTTGGAAACCATTTGAATCAAGTTAGCAAAAATACAGGTTTCATGACTTGATGGCTTTACAGAGTATATAATACCACACTGGGTCAAAATTAAACTTAAAATGATTCACTGTTCCCTGAGAAATTTGAGTATGAACAAGTGTCATACCAGGTAACAGGTCAGTGTTGGGCCCAGAAGAATAGGACTACCAGCAGTAGAATCAAAAGTAACTCAGATACCCCAAACAAAGGCTCGGTAATCACTAAACTCCAGTACCATCCACAATTTACATCCTTTTGACCAATTCCCTTAATGCTCTCTAGAAATCACACCATTAACTAACTCCCTTTTCATCCATTCTTCCCCAGAGAATACCTCTTCACTTACTCAAACTCTCTGGCACCAAATACCTTTATCCTAAGGGTGTTCATTTTTAAGATGCAGTACAGCATTGAGGATATTGAATTATTTTAAAAGTCCTAGAATTTTAGCTGAACAGAATGTCTCTGCCTTAGAAACTTCTTATTCTGTATCCTATCCCTAAATTTTCAGAAGAGTAAAATTAGGCTCTCTAAGTTTGAGAGATGAGCCCAAGATCCATTAACAAGTTGGTGGGAGAGTAGAGCTCAAGCCTTCTGAATCTGAAATTAAAAACAAAAAAATACAGTAGCACCTCTGTAAGTTGACCACCTAAAGGACTATAACAAACTAGTCAACATAAGCAGGTGATCAACATAAGGAACTAGGCCCTGATACATACTGCTGATACATACATATGTGGTGCATATCCAGGCTATGAAAAAATGAAAATTAGGCTAACTTAAAGAGGTGGTCAATGTAGGGAGGTGGTCAGCTATGGAGGTTCTACTGTATGTTTATTTATGCATTTGACTTTCCCACTGGACCAAGGAATTTAAGGAACATGGATTCTTTGTCTTTTATCTATTATAATTAGCACCTAGAACAATGCCTGGCACACAGAGGCACTTAATAAATACTTATTGAATAAATTAAAGGATGAATCAATAAAATCAAAATTAGAGAGCTTTCCTAAGAATATGGGGAAAGGGAAGAGGGAGGAGAGAGAAGGTGGGAGGATGGGTAGAGGGAAGGTAATTGGTGGGACCACACCTATGGTGCATCTTACAAGGGTACATGTGAAATTTACTAAAGGTAGAATATAAATGTCTTAACATAATAACAAAGAAAATGCCATGAAAGCTATGTTAACCAGTTTGATGAAAATATTTCAGACTGTATGTAAAACCAGCATATTGTACCCCATGATGCAATAATTTGCATTAATGTACACAGCTATGATTTAATAAAAAAAATTAGAGAGCTTTATGGTATAGAGCCTTCCTATATATATCCTTATCATTTAATCTTCATTTAATATTGCCAATATTTTTGTGGTCCAGTCACTATTTTAGACATTGATGGAAATAACTTAATTCTCTTCATCAAACTGTGATAAGAAGGCTTAGGTGTCAATTTGGCTGGGCCATACTACTCAGATATTTAATCAAACACTGGGTATTTAACTCAGATATTTAATCAAACACCAGAAGTTGTTGTGAGACTATTTTGTTGAGGTGATTGACATCTACCATCAGTTGACTTTTTTTTATTATTATTATGATTAAATCATAGCTGTGTACATTAGTGTAATCAAGCGGTACAATGTGCTGGTTTCATATACAATCTGAACTATTTTCATCAAACTGTTTAACATAGCCCTCATAGCATTTTCTTAGTTATTGTATGAAGACATTTGTATTCTGCATTTAGTAAATTTCACCTGTACCCTTCTAAGATGCACCATAGGTGTGGCCCCACAATTATCTTCCCTTCACCCCAACCTCGCTCCTCCCCTCCCCTCCCTTGCCCTTTTCCGCATACTCTTGTGCTATAGTTGGGTTTTAGCCTTCATATGAATGCTATAAATTAGCTTCATAGTAGGCTCGGCGCCTGTGGCTCAGCGGGCTAAGGCGCCAGCCATGTAAACCTGAGCTGGCGGGTTCAAATCCAGCCTGGGCCCGCCAACCAACAATGAGGGCTGCAACCCAAACAAAAATAGCCGGGCGTTGTGGCAGGCGCCTGAGGAGACTTGCTTGAGCCCAGGAATTGGAGGTTGCTGTGAGCTGTGATGCCACGACACTCTACCCAGGGTGACAGCTTGAGGCTCTGTCTCAAAAATAAAAATAAATAAATAAATAAATAATTAGCTTCATAGGAGGGCTGAGCACATTGGATACTTTTTCTTCTGTTCCTTAGATACTTTGCTGAGAAGAATATGTTGCAGTTCCATCCATGTAAACACAAAAAAGGTAAAGTCTCCATCTTTCTTTAAAGTTGCATACTATTCCATGGTATACATGTACCACAATTTATTAATCCATTCAGTTGACTTTAAAGAAAGATTACCCTTGTTAACATGGTGGGCCTCATCCAATCAGTCAAAGTCCTTGAGAGCAAAGACTGAGGTTTCCCAAAGAAAAAGGAATTCTCCTGAAAAAAGCCACATCAATTACATGAGTCAATTCCTTAAAATCTCTCTCTTTCTACACATACATACGCTCACACCAACACACACACACACATCTACTCTATTGTACTGTTTCTTGGAAGAATCCTGGCTGGATAAATGACTCAATGATCTGTTCAGGGAAAATCCAAAGTTTCTGTGATGAAAGTCGAAATACTGGGAGGGCACTCTGTGAAATGCAAGAAACCACCACTTACAAGGAGGTGCACATGAGACCTCAAAACTGGAATGTCATGTACTGAACCCCAAGGGGGAATCTCTAGTAACGAAAGAAAAAAAATGTTATCTTTGAGGATTTTCCTTTCCTCTCCTCTCCTCTACTTTTTTTGAGACATAGTCTCACTCTAGCCCTGAGTAGAGTGCCATAGCGTCATCATAGCTCACAGCAACCTAAACTCTTGGACTCAAGAAATCCTCCTGCCACAGCCTCCTGAGTAGCTGGACTGCAGGTGCCAACCACATTGCCCAGCTAGTTTTTCTATTTTTGGTATAGATGGGGTCTCGCTCTTGCTCAGGCTGGTCTCAAACTCTTGAGAGTGCGAGGATTACAGGCATGAGCCACTGTGACCAGACCCTTTGAGGATTCCTTAAAGCAAGGGGATCTTTTCCTAATAATGTCTATGGTAAAGGAAAAAACAAGATCTCCAGTTGAAATCATCTGGATTCAACTCCAGAAAAGAACAGATAAAATCCTCTTGCCATTCTCTTCCTTATTCTCCACACAAAACCATCTGGGTTCTACTTTCCTGGAGAACGAAGTCATGAAGCTTGGAGGTAAGTTTTGAAAGATTTCCAGTTAGTCTCCAAGTCTGTACATTAACCATGCTTTTGAGACTATCATTTGAAGGCTGGCACTGATTCTACTTTCCAGGTGGGAGGGAAAAATAAGTCAACCCATCATGCTGATGCATAGGGCCATATTTGTTTTAAGTCCAAAGGAGATTTGGAAGGCATGACTTACAGATTGTGTAAGAGTCATTTAAAAACACTCAGTACCTCCTGGCAACTTCCTTTTCCTGTCTTAACTTTGTTGTGCCATTGATGTGACAGCAGAATGGGCAGGAATCCTTCACACCTGGAAATGGGAACTGGTTTCTTTAAGGATCTTAGGAAATGCTGGGGATAAAAGAACAACAAGGAATCTGTTGCCTAATGTTGACTGGCATTTATCACAGACACACCGAGAGCCTGTTCTTAGATCCTGGATTTCACAAATTCTCCTATCTCCTTGAAATTCGTCACTGTTTCTCAATTTGGGCTGCATATTAGAATTGCTGGAGGCAGCTTTGTAAAAACACTGATGCCACAGTCCCATCTGATCAATTTCATACCAATTTCCAGGGTGTTAGCATTAGTATTAGTAATTTTTTTTTAAGTCCTCAAGTGATTATGGAGCCCCACAAGCAAGGCAGGGCCTGAGCGCCTTAGCAGGGGGTGGGAGTGGAACATGGCCCAGACCCCCATAGATGCCCAGCCTGGGGCCCTGTCTAGAGCCGGTGCCAGAGGGCCAGCCCCTGAAAAAAACAGAAGGAGAAAATGTCATCTGGAGTTAAAAGTCTGGGCCAGGGTACAGACAGGCACTCTCAGGAGAAAGGAAAAAGCAAACAAACAGTACCACTAGTACTGAAAAGGATTTTTAAAAGATTCTTTGTTCTTTAAACACTTTGATTTCCACACTCTCTGTGTCCCTACGGATTCATCGGCATGATCCCTGCCCTGCCACCCTTTTTTGATCCCATCCCCAACTTCCAATTCCGTTTGGCGCCCTCTCCTGGGCTCACCTGGAACTTAGTGTCTTAAGCGCTTTAATCAAGGTGAGCACCAACTGCTATATACAGCAGGACCTCTGTAAGGCGACCACCCAAGGGACTATAGAAAGCTGTCAACAGACAGAGGTGGTCAACATAAGGAGCTAGGCCCACTTGCTAATACGTACACGTAGGGCATGTCCAGTCATGAAAATTAGGCCAACTTAAGGAGGTGGTCAGTGTAGGGAGCTGGTCAGCCACGGAGGCTCTGCTATTACTTGTTTGTGTGTCTGACTCTCCCACTAGCTCTTCTGGTCTTTATAGCTATTGCGATTAGCTCCTATAGCAATGCCTGGCACAGAGAAAACACTTAATATATGTCTGTTGAATAAATAAAAGGATGTTCAAAATCAGGGAAGAAGTTTATGACATAAAGCCTTCATATATTCTTATCATTTAATCTTTGCTCAGTCCTGCCAGTATCTTTGTAATTGATTCATTATTCTAAAACTTGATGAAAATAATTTAAGACCGGGGGGAAGTTCAAGATAAATTTATTTTTCCTTGAAGAAGGAACCCATATTTGAGACAGAAGACCAAGGAAATTTTATTTTCAAGTGAACTCAGGCAGAGGAAGGCATTTCCTTTCACCCTATCCCTTCGCTGAAATTTCTTGCTTGACAAAGAACCGACCTCTTCATGTTTCAATTTTCCTATTGGCAAAGTGAAGATAATAGCTCTTATGATTCTAGTGCTGTATTAGAAAGAAGGACTACTTGTGCAGAACTTTAAGTGTTACAGGACAAAATATAAAATATTAATAACACAAATAATGATGCCATTAAAGTAGGAACAGGAGAAAACAAAGGGGACCATTTACCTCGTTACTCTCTGCGACTTTAATAGCATGTGGAGAAGCATATAAATGATATTGTTCACATAATGACACCTAGCTATATTAAGACCATTGCCGGGAATGCTTTTGCCTCTTTTCAGAATTCTGGCTTTACAATGCTTTGGGTTGAATTTTTTTCTGGTTTGCGAAGAATTCAATATCTAAAAGATGTTTTTATGTCATCTGATTTAAGTAACAAGGTGCTGATCTTGGATTTTTTTTTTTATTATCTCTATCATTAAATCATAGCTGTGTACAATAGTGCAACCAAGGGGTACAATGTGCTGGTTTCATATACAATCTTAACTATTTTCATCAAACTTAGAAGGTGCTGATCTTACGCTGAATGGGTTACTTGCTAAATTTGAAAGTAAAACCAAAGACTTAGATATCATAGTTAAGCCAGAGCATGTTTCATGAGCAAAAAGTAATCTGATTTAAAGAGGGACACATAATTTCAAATAAAACGTTTAGCAGGTTAGTTTTTTTTTGTGCTTGCTCAGTAACTAGTGTGAAGTCTAACTTTGAAGCTTTAGAGTGGGAATTCAGATCTGAGGTCCACAAACCTTGATGGGGGTCTCATACGTGTTGCTTTTGCTCCTTGGGATGCTACAGAGAACAGAGCACTGCTTTTGTCTTTGAGTTGCTACAGGATTTAGGCTAAGAAACAGCCACATAACAAAGGATGAATGCTAAAATGCCATTTAATATTTATCTCATCTCCATGGCTTACTGTTAAAAAGCATTTATACAATTAAACACAGTTATTTTTTCGACATTGGGGGTTCTTTTTAAGTGAGATAATACACCTGCGTATTGTTAAAGTTTGAGTTAGATTTTCTGTTTCTTGCTGCAGAGAGACACAAAGGCGGCCTGGGGGGAAAGATACTTCATATTTGTATGTATTGAATTTGCAAGGGCTGCGAGATCACCTAGAGATTTCCCAGGGGTAGCTGGATCTATCCTGGGAAAACATAAACTAGAATATTCTAACAGCTTTTAGCTAATTAAAATACTTCAGTATATGGCTGGGCGAGGTGGCTCACACCTGTAATCCTAGCACTCTGGGAGGCCGAGATGGGTGGATTGCTTGAAGTCACCAGTTCGAGACCAGACTGAGCAAGAGTGATACCCAGTCTCTAAAAAATAGCCAGGCATTGTAGCAGGCGCCTGTAGTCCCAGTTACTTGGAAGACTAAAGCAAGAGGATCTCCTAAACCCAGGAGTTTAAGGCTGCTGTGAGCTATGATGCCACAGCAGTCTACCAAAGTTGACAAAGTCAGACTCTGTCTCCAATAAATAAATTAATTAAATTAAATACTTTAATATAAATGCTGTGAGCATCTATACTCTAAGGAAGTTAGCTGCACTTGAAGTGGTTCCAAGCTATCATCAATGACCTAGGTTCTTTCTTGCCTTCTCCTGCCATCTCTAGACAGTATTTGCAAGCTT
This sequence comes from Arctocebus calabarensis, assembly GCA_963573935.1. Taxonomy (NCBI): domain Eukaryota; kingdom Metazoa; phylum Chordata; class Mammalia; order Primates; family Lorisidae; genus Arctocebus; species Arctocebus calabarensis. Next base: position 11,524 of record CAUYON010201971.1, read on the forward strand.
GTATTCTCATGCTCACAGGATGGAGACTGCAGCCTGCAGCATCTCACCCTCAGCCAACAATACTCCAAGGCCAAATTCGAGCACCTCTGTCCTTATTTTCCTTCTTCAGAGCAAAGAAAGTTTAGGAATCTGCCCTCACAAGTGTTAGTCAGTGTTGGAAGGCCCCCTAACCATCTGTCTGCACCCACAGGTGGCGACAACAAGTACTTTAAATGAGCAGGGCAGACTTGTGAGCTAGTGTAAAAGATTTGGGTAGTTAGTGTAAAATAATTTTTGCAATAGTGAAATGAATGTCATTCAAGGGACATGACCGATTAGCATCTTTGCCTTTGCAAAATAAGGTATAAGAATGTGGCAAATTCAGAAGTCTTACTCCTTTTATAAAAGCATCCTGAACTTCAGGATCTTGAACTCCATTTGGTCTTTGATTTAACAGAGGGCTCCTTTACCTCATTTGACTAGAAGGCTTGCTGATGTTGCCATTAGAGTACATTTACATTCCTGTATATTATCTATTCAGGCAAGAGGCTACTATTTAACACAACAAAGTCTGGGGACTTCCCACAGTATGCAGGACCAGAGAGTCTGACGCTTTCTCTGTTTGCCACCAGATGTTTGTACCTGTGGCAGAATTCACCTGAAATGTTCTTTATTGCAGCATATCACTAAAGAGCAAGCTACGGGTGGGCAGACACATGGCCGTCATGTGCCCTACCAATATTTACAGGGCACTTTCCAATGGGCAGAATAACTCAGGTCCATTCACCACTACACCAGTTATTTCTCCCTGCAAACACTCAAGTCCTGTGCATCTTGGCCAGATGGGTTCCTCTGTCAAAAGGACTGTCACTCCTACAGACAGGCCTTCTGGAGCACTTGGGAAAGGCCCCAGGATGAGAGGCACCCAGGAATTCCATCACCTCACTAAGTACCAGGGTCTGTTCAACTGGTCACCTTGCTACATCAGTTTCATGTCTGCACCCCCTGAGAGGCCCCCCTTAGTCAAAAAGAACACAATTCCCAGATAAAATACAAATTATTACAGAGTAGGGGTATCTGTGTTGCTACCCCAGTAAGGGCTTCCATAGACAGAATCCCCCCTTTTTATTCTGGCTCTGTATCCATGTGTATCCATGATTTTCTCACTCCACTAAGCACAGGCAGAACCATGGCCAGCATTTCCCCATCTCTACTGCTTGTCTCCCCTCACCGAGTAGGACACCAGAAAACGGACTGGTGAGAGCGATTTTACAAAAGGGATAACTCTGAATCAACTCTAAGTATTCATCTAAAATATTTGATCTTTTACAAGACAATGCTTTATTGTTTTATATGTATCAAAAATAAAACCTTTAAGTTTTCAAAGCCAGCTCATTTGCAAATTCACTACATTGATTACAATCAATAATAAATTACATAAGACACATCTTAACTACCCTTTTTGGATGAGAGTTGTTCTTTTTTTGTTTGTTTGTTTGAGACCGAGTCTCCGTCAATCACTCTAGGTAGAGTGCCCTGGCGTCCTATCTCCCAGCAACCCAATTACTCCCGGGCTTCAGTAACCGGCTTCCCTCAGTCTCCCAAGTAGCTGGTACTACAGGTGTGCACCACTGTGCCCAGCTAGTTTGTTTGTGTGTTTGTTTTCTATTTTTAGGAGAGATGGGGGTCTCATTCTTGCCCAGGCTAGTTGCGAACTTTTGAGCTCAGATGACCCACCCACCTCAGCCTCCAAAAGTGCTAGGATCACAGATGTGAACCACCGCACTCGGTCATGAGTTGATGTTTTAAATTACAGGACCTGAATCTCCCCTTGCAGATGGCTCATTTGAGGGGAAATTTTTACTTTACAATGGTCATCAAGTCATGCCAATGTGTTTAGGGTATTTTCAACCTAAGGAAATACCCTAGTGAGAGGATCTTAGGTGTGCCAGGAAATTTTTTTAAGATCATTCATTAAATTCTTTTCAAAAGAGGTCAAAGCACAGTAAGTATATTCTTTTTTAACTCTTTTTTTCTTAATCAACATAATTTAAGTGTGCTGTGAGATAAAAAAAGGTTGACAAAGACTGTTCTAACAGTTGCCTGACCTGTTGTTTTCCATTTAACTGAACATGGGGTACACAGAAACCAACATTCCAGAACAAGAAAACAGCTCCCATAGCAGGTTCAATGCCCTTTGTGAAGGATTCTCCTTCCTCTAATTGCCTACAATTTCTAGGCTCTCACCTCCCCTGGTGCAGAATTACAAAACCAAGTGTGTCAACCCCATACTGGAAAAAGTGTTAACTGGCGGGGCCGTATTTTCTTTGGAAAGGAGTGACTGTGAGTGGAAAACCCAAGGCAGTTCAGATCAAGTTAACCATGCCCTCGGCTGGAAAAAAAATCTCTAATTTCCCATGATTGATATAGCACATTCATTCATCTAGCCCCTGTGGTTCCTGGAACATAAGAAATGTTAATTTTCCAGCATACCCCACGAATGGAAGAGTGGAATTATCTTTTTGAACTGAAACACAACTCCATAGGTTAGTTCATCAAGACAACTAAAATTCCAACTATACAAACACAAGTATTTTGGGAAAATGGGTCTTTGTCAATCAACTGGCATCTCTTTGGTGGCTCATTGGTTAGACATTCTAGGCCATTGCCTAGGAATAAAGTAAACCCTGCTCTTTTAATTCACTGTCTAAAAATTGAGAGCAAAGGAAGAACCGGGTCACAGGCAGATTGCTAGATTCTCCCTGATGACCTGGAAATAGATGCTACTCAAAAGTATGGGCCAACCTCTTCCCTCTGGACCTTTCTTCCCTCCAACATATTAATATCTACTTACAGAGTATTTATCATTTTTAACTGATTTATAAATGCAAGGGTAACCTCATTTGAAAAACAGTGCTTCAAAAATTACTTATATTATACACCCATCTTTAATTGCTTAGTATGGAATATAGAATAGGCCCCTCAGCTCCAAATTGTCTGAAAATTTTGCAATTTTGCCATCCTCCAAAGTCTTTTTATGGATGGTTTCCAATAGCCAAAGCTGCACAATGTAAATTGTCATGGTTTCATGAGGGCTGTTCATTTTATTTTCTTCTAAGAGAAACCAAGTAGCTGCCTCTCTCTTTTCTGGTTGGGGCGCAACTGAATATCCAGATTGGAAAATTCCTGACTGAGGAGACAAAGTATATCATGCACAATCATGCCATGATGTTTAACATCTTCTGAAAGTGGAAACCTGGAATAAAAAATGATCACGCCTTAAATGGAATGAGACTGGATACTCACCGGCTCATTCAGATATCTTCCTGGTTTGGGGCGGGAGGGATAGTAATGATTTTGCTCAGGAGAATTAAAAAGAACTAGAAAACTGACATTTGATTACATGCTTTCTATTAAAAAAAATTTCTGTCAAATTGTCTGTTCAGCAAAGAGCTTCACCAATGGGGTATTGGTTTTTATACGTAGGCTGGAATTCTGTTATCTTCTATTCAGGCTCCAGGAAAAGAAAGGGAAGATTTCAGTCTAAAGAAATCCAGGAAAATTGGCTTGTATCAGAAAATAAGAATGTAGCACAGTAGAGCTGTCCTCGATGATGCCATTAAACAAGGGGAACACAGAGTGTAGGTGGAACAAGGCATGATAGATGATCACATATGAGTTTCCAAGCAGCACTGCCATCTACAGATGGTACCCCAACTCTTAATTTCAAGACGATCTCAAGAAGTTGAAAATAAAAATCAATGTGTTGAATGAGATTAGTTACCAACAGAGGTGAAGACCTCCAAGAGCTCTTCTGTTAGTAAGTATCCTAGGGGTCTCTCAAACACCAAATTCTAAATAACATGGTGTTGTAACAGCTCTTCAGGAAAGCATGGCTGGAATTTGATTCTAACCAAGGAAGCCGAAACTCAGTTAATTGAATGTCCAAGTGTTGACAGAGACTGTGCCAAGACAAGAAGAAGAATGGGCACACAGTCTAGATAAGGAGGGCCAATAAAGCATATTTAGCGATTTGTAGCATGTCTGCACTGCCCGTGGAAGTCATATTCTGATCTATTAACCTGAGCGTCCCAGGCTACTGGGAGGGTTATCCATAAGAGTGGCAATGGATCAGATGCTTAACACCACTGAGTCCTAGCTTCCCTGTCAGTAATAATAGTAGGAGGTGAGTGCAAAGAGGTAACAAGAGATACTTTACAGAGGATGTGCGACCATTGTGAGAATTTGACTTTCATTCTGAGGGAAATGGGAGTCATTGGAGTGTTTTGAGCAGTGGTTGAGATTGTCAGGAAATAACATTGTAAAAGGATTAGAAAAATCAAATAACTTAATCTGTGTAACCCCATGCCTTGTCTATTGATTGGGCACAACGAGTGGTATTTATGATTGCAATTAATATAGCTCAGGGATGCTATCAAAATAGCTCCTCTCTACAAAGACTGAATCATAAAGATATAGAAAATCTGAATAGATCCACAACTAAGTAAAGAGATTAGATCTGTAATTAAATACCATCCAGAAGAGAACAAAAGACTTGTACCATATGGTTTCACTGGTGAATTCTATCAAACATGTAAAGAAGAATTAATAATTCTTCTTAAACTCTTCTAAAGAATTGAAGAGATGGAAACAGTTCCTAATTCATTCTATGAGGCCTTCATTACTCTGGTATCAAAATTAAATGAAGACACTATAAGAAAATAAAACCACAGACCAATATTCCTGATGTATGTTAATCAAAAAATCCTCAAAAAAATACCAGCAAACAGAATTTCACAATATATTAGAAAGATTACATCATGACCAAGTAGAATTTATTCCTAGAATGCCATGACGGTTCAACGTAGAAAAATCAATCAGGTGTAACATACCACATCAATAGGATAAAGAAGAAAATACACACAATCACCTCAATTGATGCAGAAAAAAAAATTAGCAAAATTCAGCACTTTTTCATCATAAAAAATATGGATGGGAGTAAAAGGAAATTACCTCGATACAGTAAAGACCATATTTTTTTTAAAAACCCGCAGCTAGCATCACATTCAATGATAAAAAACTAAAAGCTTTTACTCTAAGATCCTAAAACAAGGATGCTTGCTCTTGTCACTTCTATTCAACATGAGATTGGGAGTTCCAGCTATACCAGTTAGACAAGAAAAAGAAATAGAGGTCATTTAAATTAGAAAGTAAGAAGTAAAATTTATCTGGTTCTTGATTACATGATCTTATATGTATACAACCCTAAAGATTATACATACACATACACAAAAATTAAAACTAATAAATGAGTTAAGCAAAATTGTAAGATACAAAACCCCTGCACAAAAATCAGCTACATTTCTATACCCTAAGAATGAATGATCTGAAAAGAAAATTAATAAAACAATTTAATTAATAATAGCATCAAAAACAATGAAATATCCAGGAATAAGCTTAACCTAGGAAGCAAAAGAAGTGTACATTGAGAACTAAAACATTACTGAAAGAATTTAAGACACAAATAAATGTAAAGACATACCATGTTCATGTATTAGAAAACTTAATATTGTTACATGTTAACACTACTCAAAGCCATCTAAATAGTCACTATAATTATTACCAAAATTCCAGTTTTTTGCAGAAATAGAACAAGCCACTCTAAAATTCATATAGAATCTCAAGAAATCCCAAATAATCAAAACAATCTTGAAAGAAAAAAACAAAGCTACACTCAAATTTTAAGATTTCAAAACATACTACAAAGTGACAGTAATCAAAACTATGTGGTACTGGTACAAAGATAGACACACAGAAAATTGAAACAGAAGGGGGAACTCAGAAATAAACCAACACATACATGGTCAAATTATTTCAACAAGAGTGCCAAGGTTCTTTAATGAGGAGAAGAGAGTGTTTTTAAGAAATGGTGCTGGAAAATTGAATATCCACATGTAAAAGATGTGATTTGACCCTTACTTTATGCTGTATACAAAAATTAACTCAAAATAGGTCAAAGACCTATAAAACTTTTAGAACTTTATGACATTAGATTTCTTAGGTATGATACCAAAAGTACAGGCAACAATATATTTACAAATCATGTATTTGACAAAGAACTAATATCCAGACTATATAATGAACTCCTACAACTTAACAGCAAAAATCATGTTTGAAAATGGGCAAAGGTTTTGAATAGACATTTCTCCAAAGAAGGTATACAAATAGCAAATGTCAAGCACATGAAAAGATGCTCAGCATCACTAATCATTAGGGAAGTGCAAATCAAAACAATAAGAAGATACTGCATCTCACCCATTACATTGACTATTATCAAAGATAAACAAACAAAAAAACTCCAAAACAAGTGTTGACATTGATGTCAACTGGAAACTGGAACCCATAAGCACTATGAATAGGAATATAATGTGGTACAAGAGACTGTGGAAGACAATATGTCAATTTCTCAAAAAAATAAACATAAAATTACCCTATGACCCCACAATTCCACTTCTGCGTATATTCGGACCCATGATATAACATGGATGAATCTTTAGGACATTAAGTTAAGTGAGATAAATCAGACCAAAAAGGGCAAATACTGTGTGATTCCAATTAAATGAGATACCCAGAGTAGTCAGATTCCTAGAGACAGAAAGCAGAATGGTGGTTGTCAGAGGCTGGAGGAAAGAGGGAGGGGGGAGTGTGGGGTTACTGTTTACTGGGTGCAGAATTCCAGCTAGAGAAGATAAAAAATTTTCAGGAGATGGACAGTGGTAACTGTTGTGTGACAGCAGGAATGTGCTGAATGCCACAAAACAGTATGCTAAAAAAGAGTTAAAATGGTAAATTTTGCATTAAGTTTATTTTAGGGCAATAAAATATATATGGCACTTCTTCCTCTGGACCCATGCTTTCCAACAAATATTTGGTTCTTGTTTCTCTTTACATATGATTTTCTAAGGGCAAGAATTCTAGCCAATTCCCAGAGCTTTCTGCTACACAGGCATTCTGCCTTACACACCAGGCCTTTGCAAGCATGGGTGTCAAGAGACCATCTCTCAGAGAAAGATGACTGACAAAACCACATTTCCAAACAGTAAAGCTGAGGCCTAAGCCCTGGAAAACAGTGGCCACCTGAACCTGTAAATCTTCACCCAGGCCACCAGTGAGGGGCTGGGGGTGGCTAGATACCACACCTCTGCCCAACTACAAAACAAGCCCATTCCAAAAAGCAATGTAGCTGTCCACTCCAAGATTCCCTTTCATTTTTATACAACTAACATTTGTTAAAAAAAAAAAAAAAAAAACTCTGAGAGGCCAAGGTAGGTAGATTGACTGAGATTAGGAGTTCAAGGCCAGCCTGAGCTAGAGTGAGACCCTGTCTCTAAAAATAGCTGGGTGCAGTGGGCACCTGTAGTCCCAGCTACTTGGGAATCTGAGGCAAGAGGATCATTTGAACCCAAGAGTTTGAGGTTGCTGTGAGCTATAACACCATGACACTCTACCCAAGGTGACAAGGTATGAGTCTGTCTCAAGAAAAAGAAAAAACTACTGGGGATGATTTCCCAAACCACAATTTTTGTTCCTTTCTGTGTCAGGCTGGCTACTCTCAGTTGGAGTAAGAACTAGATAAAAATGACTGCTACAGAAAGACTTTTTCAAACTCTCAAACTACCCTGATGCCTTTATTTAGTTGCTTAGGGTACGAATTTTATCTTTCTTAAACTACGTCTATCATTGAGAGAGAGGGAAGAGAAAACAGTGCCACTCAACTAGGAAGACCGCGATGCTGGGTCTGATGTGCAGGTAAAAGAATAACCTTGAAATCCTTCTCCTGCACATGTTCCAGCCTCCCCTGTCTTCCCAAGGCTGAGCCAGGAGCCTCCTGTGTTCACATGACATCCATCGCTAACCCACAAGGCTTCTCAAACTGCATGGATACTGTCTGTTTATCCTACTGTATCTCCCGCTGGAAAGTAAGCTGCTCCAGGTGCTGCATCTCCATCATCAGTGTTCCCCAGGGCCAGCACTGTCCCCGCCAAGTAAGAGCACAAAACACTCTTGGCTAAGACAGTAAACAGCAATACGATTGTATTCCATTGATTCTACAATCCCACCATATTAGACACTTCCATTGAACAACCACTCAGTGGGAGAAAAGGAATCATACGAATTATAAAACACATCCCCATTGTAGAGTTGTTTATCACCGTGACTTCACACCTGAAGCAGGGAAGAGGTGACCACAAAAAGGTTGAAGACTAACTGGTATCACTTTTAAATACAGACAAGTACACCTGCATTTCCACGAAACAAAACAATCTTTCATTTTTACCTAGTTCTCTTGGCTTCACTACCTCGAGCTTTTTCTCTCCAAGCAGATGCTGTTTCAAATGTAAATGGGCGATGCTCTTTTCTGAATGCCAGGTAACTCAAGATGGATAGAGGGACCTGTCCCCATTTCTTAGCTATAATTATGTTCTGAGGCTAAACTTAAAAAACAAACAAAAAGCTATTATTGGTGGCCTCCACCAACGCAGCTTAAATGATGAAGATCGATGTATCCAAAGGGGAAATATTTTTGCCGCCAGGCAAGATTGTAATAAAAGCATCTCATTCATCATCTGAGGGGAAACATGGCCCTGCAAAATTACTTGGCAATGAAAAATCTGGGCAGTCCTTTTAATCAGAAGCTCTCAAAGCAGCTTCCACACTGTTGCCAAAAAAGCTTTGTCCCTAGCAGGTTGCAAAATGGAACGTATCCCTTCCTGTGTTGTTCTACACTATGAAGACATGGTAGAAAAAAGAAAATGAATCAATAACAAATATTATATACCTACATACACTTACATAGAGATACATATGCACCATTGTATATGGAATTTAAATCTGATTGTGTATCAAGTGAGATCACATGTGAATATTTAATTGTAAATCCTCAAACACTACACAATTAATTAGCAGCAAGAGCACATTATAATTCAGAGGATGGACTTTGGAATGAAGCAGTACTGGGTTCCAATCCTGTCACTGCCACATTTTCTTTGTGGCCTTGAGCAAGTGTCTTACCCTAAGTATCAATGTCCTCCTTTGTAAAATGGCATGGTAAGCACACGCCCCTCACTGTGACCAGGCTTTGATGAGCTACTCCATGGAAAGCGCTTAGAGGAATGGCGGGGGACCATAGGTGTTCCATACAGGTTTGGCTCTTGGCACTGAACGAGAAGAGGTGCCCCCTTACTGCACTCACAGAATATCCTCTTCCTGCACACTCAGGGACTTGATGTCAGTATTTCATTCCAACATACCCACTCTGGTCTGACCCCTCCCTACCCAGTTTGAAAGTCCCACAGTCAATTGTGGCATTTGCTGCCCCACCAGGTGCCTCCCACCTAGTCTCCTGTGTTGGGATTATTCCAATGGCCTCCACACTCCAGCCTTCCTGACTCTGACGCATCCTGCCCTGCAATCCACCTGCCAAGTGAATCCTAACTGTGGCTGCTGCCCCAGGAGACTTACTGGCTCTATGAACACACATCCTTGCCTTAAGCCCAATGTCACATATGTCTCTAAATCACTAACATAAAATCAACTGGACAGTGCCTGTGGCTCAAGGAATAGGGCCCGGCCCCACATACCAGCTGGCCAAAAACTGCAACAAAAAAAAAAAAAAGAAAGAAAAGAAAAGATAAAATCAACCCTTCCTCCCTGCTTCATCCTCAGTAATATAAGGGAGGTCTCGGGTTGCTGGAATCTCTACACAAGAGAAAGTCTTTTGGCTCCTTAGAATGATACATCATTAGTTCCTTGACAATCCAACTTGGCCATGAATTTGGTCATGAATTTCAATCAGCTAACTCACAGTACTATTAAAAGTATCTTAAAACTGGAGGTGGTGGGTATACACTGAAAAATCAAACAACAAATGTTTGGGGTTCGTTGGTTGGTTTGGAGTTTTATTTTACTGTTGCAAAACATAATTAGTTGTGGCTATAAAGAGGATTTTGTAAAAACAATCATTTAAATCAAACCTACAGAGTATCAAATGAAATTATTTTTCCAAATTATGTTTTGGCCCTATCTTTACTGTTTGGCAGTTTTCAGTGCTATTGAGGCTTCTTAGACTTAAAACAACAAAAAAATGACTTATTAAAGTAGATGAGACAAAATTATTTTTTTAAATCAGAATATTTTAGCACAAGATCCCCCCAAACTTCTCAGCTTTTTAAGTCTGGTCCTCAACTACTTGGCCAGGAAGTGATCCAAAAAAAAAAAAAAAAGTTCAAGTGGCATCTTCAAGTTTATCCTTTAAGAAACTCTGCCTCTCCAAGTTGGGATTGCAAGGAACTTTGCAATAACAGTGCTGTTCAATCCAATGGGAATAGCCAATGATTATAATCCAGTAATGCCAACAAAAAAAAAAGAAAGAAAATAAATAAATAATTCTAGATGCTGCCTTTTAAAGCATTAAGCTTTCAAATGACTTGACTGTGGGCCTGGAGCTCAATGGTTAAAGCACCAGCCCTGTATACAAGGGGGTGATAGGTCTGAACCTGGCCAGGCCCTGCTAAACAAAAACAAACAAACAAAAAAAATAACTTTCTCTTCCTGCCTTCAACTCTCAGAAAACTATCACAAAAACACAAACTGAGAACAGTTTGATTCATACAGGGCAGTTCCTTTCTGGTCTGCTGTGTGTATACCGATTTGCATTTCCAAATTTTTCCCACGTGATTTCTTTTCAGTAGTGGCAATTTCTTAAATTCTATAATCAAACTTTTCATTTTGTGGGTTTGGGGATACATAAATTCACAGATTGAGTTAAAAAACAAAAAAAAAGTTTCCCCAGGCTCCATTCCTTATGTTTGTTTTACAGAGCCACTGTTAGCTCCCAGGCCCCACAGTCAGTTAATTCAAGGTCAATTTGGGCCAGTGCTGTGGCTACACAGCTTAGTGTCACTGCTTCCCTCTACATCTTTTGAGAACACTCTGCGCACCGAAAAGCCTTTCTTTCTACACTTCCTCTCCCTAGGAAAGCTCCTCGCGATGTCTTAGTGAACACAAGGTTGAAGGAGAACGGGTCTGTTTGCAGAAGCAGGCTGCAGAAACCCCCTTCCAAGCCCATCCCATCCCCAGCGGCAGCGGCAGCCCCTCACCTTTGGCATATCAATGATCGACGGTCTGGGGATGGAAGTCTGGAAAGCAACGGCCTCGCAGTCCCCTGCACCGCCCAGGTCCCTGGGCGGGTCCTCGGGTGTCTCAGCCGGCTGGTCGGCAGGGTGGTTCCTCGACTTGCGACTCGTCTCGCCATTTCTCTCCGCGCAGGTGCCAGAATCTCGCCTTTTCTCTGCTGCTCCTTCTGCCCCTCTCGGGTGACTTGGGTGTCTGCCGGCTTTGGCCACAGGCTGAGCATGGACCTGAGTGTCAGCCGGGCCGGGCTGATCAAACGGAGCCGCCTCCCTTGTGTTCCCAAAACAAGCGAGCAGGGCTGAGCACGGGAACGGGTGCATCCTTCCGGACGGAGCTTTCAGGCTTTGGGTGAGCCTCGCTTTCCACGTGGACATGGCCTGCGGGGACGCATCGCCAAGTTCCCAGGGGAAAAGGAAGTTTTCCAAGGGTCCAAATCGCCTCCAGTGCCTTTCTGCAAACTACATCCTTGTCTCCAACGAAAGAGCTGCTGCTGGTCGCCTCTAAGGAGAAGTTGACAAGATCCAAGACCACCCTGCCCGATATCATCCAGCAGCCGGGCCCCCTCGGTCCCAGGCAAGTCCCTGCTCTGCCTTCCCTAGGGCTGTCTGGGAGGTGTGCGCCTGGCTCAGGTTACCGTCCCCAGGCAGGGCAGACGCTGCGGTGTAAGGCAGTGCCAACTCAATAGACAGTTGCTTCAGGTTACCCCGGAGGCATAAAGATAATGTAGCATGTTGCATTCTCCATAATAGCGTCAGCCAGCGTATCAATAGCATCATAAGAGTGGCAAAACCCTTCTTCGGTTACCCCATTCAAATATTTATTCCCCCAAACAAAACAAAACCGATCCAGCTACCCATCATGAATGAAGACCCCTAGAGGGCCATGACCTTAGCAGCTGTTTCATTATTAAAATAGGAGGGAGACTTGACTCCTTCCTCTAGAGAGATCCCTGCTTGAGTTTGACGACTTCCCTGACTCTTCCTGCAAATGAGCTTCCTGCTTTCAGAATCCATCTTGCCCCATCTGATAACTATAAATGGTCCTCTGTTAATTTTTTTTTTTTTTTTTTGCAGTTTTTGGCCGGGTCTGGGTTTGAACCTGCTACCTCTGGCATATGGGGCCAGCGCCCTACTCCTTTGAGCCACAGGCACTGCCCAAGGTCATGATCAGTTTTAATACCAGGAATAAAAGGAGTCCACGTGAAGGAATGGTCTGTCTTTTGCACATATGACCCAATTTCAGACAGTAACCCCATTTTGAACATAGATATTCTGTTTCTCAATCCATTAATATGTGGATGATAAAAAATAATAACAAATTTGAATCATATTCTAAGAATTCAATACCAAGGCTTTTCTTAGCTAAGCATCTGCTACGAATATTATGGTTTTACCATTAAGAGTGACTCTTAGGTCAAGATTTCAGGGCATTTCACCTACTGTAATTTGTCTTTTGCTCTCTCTTTTAATTTAATGTCAAGATGTTCTTAAGCCCAGACAGGTGGTAGTTAGTATGACACTAATGTCTGTTTTACAGAGGCAGAAACAGATGCTTTGAAATTTCAAGTGACTTAGGCAAGGTTGTGCCACTGAGACAGGCTGGCCAGAAGTCCAGGATCTCTGCTATCCTATCTGGTCTCTGAGCCTCGTTCAGTACGCAACAGCCACACTGGGAATATTGTTCTACGTGGGCAGCCACATCCATAATACAATATCCATAATACATGAAGGTGGGTATGGCTTTAAAAAGAGGGACAATGGCATCCAATGCACACTTTATCTTAGTGTTTATCAAAAGTTAGAAATAGAATTAGAAAGCTGCCATTCATTTAGAGGTTACTAAGTATCAGGCCCTACTTGAGCCAGCCTTCCTGGGGTTGAGAACTCATTCTTCTTCAATGCCCAAGTGCAAGCCACCCAAATCTCCCACCCGCAGGAGAACAGGAAGCCCAAGCTTCTCGTAGGCTTCCTTACCACATGTTTCTGGCGACCTCTGCATTTTGTCTCTGTCCACCCTCGTGGCTCCAGTCCACTCAGTCAGGGCCCTACACGCTTTGTTTACAACAAAGCTAAGCTGTGATGGGTCATGAGACATCATTGGAAGCTTGGAGATAACAAGAAGGGATTAAAGAAAAATCAATTCTTAAAACTGGGTTCCTTCACTCTTTCATTTATTCATTCAACCATACACTAAGCCTTGTCTGGAGCTGGAGAGACAACAGTTAACAGCACAGCCTGTAATACAAACGGTAGCAAAGATAAGCAATCAGCCTAAGTGTCCATCAACAGAGGATTGGAAAAGAAAATGTGGTACATATATGCAACGGAGTACTATTCAGCTGTACGTAAAGAGTGAAATTGTGTCTTCTGAAGCGACAGGAAGGAACTGGAAGTCATTATCTTGATGAAACAACTCAGGCATAGAAAGCAAATATCACACGTTCTCAGAAGTGGGAGCCCAATAATGTGTACATGTGCATGCAGAGTGTGGAATGATTGACCAGCTAGGCTCAGAGGGCTGGAGTGGCGCACAGGGGCTGGAGGTCACTTGCTGGGTGATAGATGTACTGAGGGCTCTGACTTTACCGCAATGCAATCATCAGTGTGGCAAAATTCCATTTGTACCTCATAAGCATATACAAATATACAAATGAAAATGAAGTTTTAAAAAGCAAAAAATAGCCCTATGCAGCTTGCAAGTAGCTACATGCAGCAGACCACTGGGTAGGAAGGCTCAGAGCCCTCAGATCTGCTGAGGCCCCAGGCTGCCTGTCCTGCTGTGGGCACCTCCCACCTGCCTCAGGGGGGTGCTTAGAGGAGCAGGTCTGTGCTAACCCGACTCCCAGCACTGATGTGCTGGCAACCGTTTTTGACTAATGTGATTGCTACTTCTGTCCTAGAATAATAACACTAACATACAGTGGTTATTTAGTGTTTAGCATCAGGTGTGAATCTCAGCAAAATGAATTCTGGGAGAAAAGTGATATTATTATTTTTCCTGTGTTTACCCATTAGAAAAACAAGACAAAGAAACTTAATTTGCTCAAGGTCACAGCACTCCTATGGAAGAAAGGAGGGTTTATGAGCCTAGGCAGCCCGACCTCAGAGCCTCTTTCCAAACACATTCTCTCTCCCTCTGTCTCTCCAAAGAGGACCTTTCTAGGTCTCTACCTCTACCAACCCTGTACCTCTAAGAATTTATTCTATAGCTACACCTCTGCATAGCAGTCTATCCCAGAATGTTTATAGCACCTGTGTTTATAATCACATTAATTTTTAATCAGTAGATAACAATTAGTTTATAGGCTCAGCACCCATACCTCAGTAGGGCGCTGGTTACATACACCAGGGATGACGGGTTTGCATCTGGCCTGGGCCTGATAAACAACAATGATAACTCAACAACAACAACAACAAAAATAGCCAGGCATTGTGGCAGGTGACTGTGGTCCCAGCTACTTGGGAGGCTGAGGAAAGAGAATCGCTGAAGCCCAGGATTTTGTGGTTGCTGTGAGATGTGACACTATGGCACTTGACTGAAGGTGACTTCTGTCAGAAAGGAAGGAAGAAAAAAAGAAAGAAGGAAGGAAGGAAAGAAGGAAGGAGAAAAAAACAAATTAATTTATAAGAAAACATCCAAACAATTAAATCTTATGCAGCCATTAAAAAGACAAATGACCTTCAAGTTTACTAAGGTCAATGAATTAAGCACATCAATGTATTCTCCCCTAAGAAACTATTAAGGTAATACCAATGGAATTTTTTTTTTTGGTAGGGACAGAGTCTCAGTTTATCGCCCTCAGTAGAGTGCTGTGGCATTACACAGCTCACAGCAATCTCCAACTCCTGGACTTAGGCGATTCTCTTGCCTCAGCCTCCCAAGTAGCTGGGACTACAGGCGCCCACCACAACGCTCAGCTATTTTTCTGTTTTGGAGTTTGGCGGAGGCTGGGTTTGAACCCGCCACCTTCAGTATACTGGGCCGGCACCCTACTCGATGAGCCACAGGCGCTGCCCTGATGGAATGTTTTTAAAGGTTTAAATCCATGACACACAAGAGAATAGGAAGAGGGTCATCAGCACACTAAAAAACTCAACCAATTTCTATAAAACAAAAAATCAGCTGAAATATTATGAATTAATGAAAAAATAAGTCAGAAAGCTCGCATGCTGATCACAACGCCCATAGAAGCTCTTGACTAAAACAACAGCAATGGAACTTATAAGAAGGTCTGAAGACAGAAAATTAAATGAAGTGCTTATTATGGAAGATAAAAGTTTCCTAAACCCTTGCTCCTTGCAGACAGCATACAAACCATATAGGGTGGACATAAAGTTCATGTGCAATTCAAAACAGTTTACTATTTTATTGCACTATTTAAACTGCACACGAACTTTATGTCCACCCTGTATTTATCCTCAGGTCCTAAATAAATAAATATTAAGGTGGGGAGGGGTCTGTCTTCTCTAAAACTATTTAGTGAACTGTCTTACAAACTAGTAAGTGCAGATAGTGTGGGAATTGGGATGAAAGAATAAAGACCCTCTCATTCTGATACTTAGGGCCCTATTAGCTCTATGGAGTAAAGCACCATGCAGCTTGGTTATGAGCAAAGATCCTCAAAGAGCATCAAAGGGAGAATCTGGGATTCTTATTGACACAAGGAATATTCTCCTTGAGTGCCCCATGGCAGAGATCCCAGAGAATTTCAAAATGTTAATTCACTTTCCCATTAAAAGACTATTTACATAACTATGGTAAATGCTATTTGCAATTTTTCAAC
Source organism: Arctocebus calabarensis (assembly GCA_963573935.1). NCBI lineage: Eukaryota > Metazoa > Chordata > Mammalia > Primates > Lorisidae > Arctocebus > Arctocebus calabarensis. The sequence goes on from CAUYON010201971.1 coordinate 27,479, forward strand.
TTTCAGAATGAATAGACAGATCAATAACTGCATTCTGGTGGCTCTCAAGAAAAATCCTGCCTCCAGATAGATTTGGCTTGGCCAAGAACACTTTTCAAAATGATTGCACGGCTACGAGACCACAGTAACCATCATTCTCTGCATCTTTCGCTGGGTTGGTTCGCAAAATGTATGCAAATAGAAGCCTAAGGGCATTAGGGTTTGCTTCCTAGGGTGGGTATGTATTAATCTAGGTGTACAGCATACTTTCTCTTTTCTTATGATAACAGCACCTTCCCTTTTGGGAAAGCCTATCTGCGCTTTAGGGGAAGCTCTGGGCCAGATTCCAGAGGTGGAACCCAAGACCTAGGGTTAGATAATCAGCCTGCCTATCGTTGTTCAGGGATTGGCATGAGAATAATCAGAGCAAATCCCAAACTTTGACTAGTTGGAATAAACTTTTTTTTTTTCTTCTCACTGGATTGGCTGGGTTTAAACCTGAGAAAGGAAAAGGATGAAGCAGCTGCCAATATCTTGTCCCCTGAGGGAGAGTTCACCCAGGCCGAGCCCACAGGAAGCAGAATGCAAGGGCTGGAGAGAGGGAAAATGAGTTCTGATAACACTCTGGAATCAATCTTTTTCCCTGAGGCTGCATCTAACCCTACACTTTGCTATTTGTGTTTATTTGTAAGTAAATAAATTTCCTTTCCTGCTTCATTTGCTTTGAGTTGAATTTTCTGTCACTTGCAACTAAGAGTCTTCGTCATTACCTGAACTCACATGTGCCAGCAAAGCACAGAAGACTTCATTATGGTTATAGAACAGAATGAAAATGTTGTCAACTTTGACAAAGGCAAAATAAAGGGAGAGCTGGGAGATGCTGAAAGATGCGAAACTCATCGTGGACAGAGTGATGTAAGTGAAGGGAAGGTTGGCTTTGCTAATATTCTTATATTTCAAAGTTAAAAGATGTTCCTTATGGTTGATAGACAAAGTTTTAAATATGGTGTTTGAGGTTGCAGAGGGGGCAAGGGGAGGAACTGCAAATGGAAATGGACTAGTATTGGGAGGACGTGAGAGGAGTGAGCAGCTAAGTGCTCACTCATCTTAGTGGCAAAGTGATAAATAATGTCTAAAATTAATAGATAAATTAACAGAGGCATAAGCATGTTAATTAGTGAGATATAGCCTTATTTATCCACAGCACCCAAAGTGTTAAATTAAGGAGAGCTTAATGTGCAGAGATGTAGATGGGATGGAAAGAACCACAAAGGGAAGGGAAAATATTCCAACCCATGGATCAGAAAGGTCAAGGGAAGGTACTTGGAATTCAGAAAGGGCAGGACCCTAGGAGCAGGGTTGCCTGACCCAGTGCATTGTAGAGAAATGCGCTCACGGCCAAAACTTCAGTGAGAAAAGCAAGGAATAGGAGAACTAAATATCCAACCCCTCTCCTTGGCCCTCTGACCTGTTGATGCATCTCATGAATAAATGCAATAAGAAGGCAGAAGTAGGGGAGTCCACAGGGGTTCACCTCCTGGGATACACAGCAGGACAAGCATGGAGAATGGTTCCAGGGAGACAAATGGAGAGTGTGTTTACATATATAAGGGGGAAAAACAGAAATTTCAATTTCCTTTACAGTGCTCATATGAATCAAAGAGATAATCTTAAATTTTAATGTCTGTCATATGAAAAAAAATTTGATTAAGTGAAACCTACAATCATCCTGATGGCCTTTACTTTTCACTTTTAGGGCAGTAGTAGTTTAAAAAAAAGAAAGAAAGAAAGAAATGATTTCAAGAATTTACTTTTAGACCATATTATCTTGTAGATTTTGCATGTACATCATGAATACTATACAGTGAGAATATTGGCATAGACCATTACAGAATTCTTCACAAATTATACATTTATTTCTATCATTGAGAGAAACTAAAAGCAATGACACCCTGGTAGCAATGAGCACACCTCATTCCCACATCTTGGTTTCTAAATACCATTGTGCAACAAAAGAAAACAGGGCCCTTTGGAGAAATGGAGGAAAGGGACTGATAATGTATTAAACATTTCAGCAACTAAGATTGGAACAGAACAGCCTTTTTATGTTTACTCACAATAAAACAGAAAATCAAAAATTTTAAGCAATTTCTTAATGATCTTAATTATATCATAGTTATGTTCACTTTTTACCTCATGAGATATTACTTTTGTTATCCCTGGAGTCCTATAATCCCTGATAGGGTAGCTGAAAGAAAGAAATTTGTAGGGAGAACTGAAGAAATGGCAGGCTTCATCCCCTTCTCATGGAGAGTAGCAAACTAAATCTAGAAGGGAACCAATAATGTTTTGTTTTTGTTTTCTGAGACAGACTCTCACTCCATTACCCTTGGTAGAGTACTGTGGCATCATAGCTCACAGCAGCCTCAAACTCTTGGGTTCGAGTGATCCTCTTGCCTCAGCCTCCCCAGTAGCTCGGGCTACAGGTACCCACCATGATGTCTGTCTAGTTTTTCCTCTTTTTAGTAGAGAGTTTCTCCCTCTTGCTCCAGCTGGTTTGGAACTCCTGAGCTCAAGCAATCAACCTGCTTTGGCCTCCCAGAGTGCTAGGATTACATGGGTGAGCCACCACTAGGCCCCCAAAATGTATTTGAAATGTCTCAAAAGATTGCCATCTGTTGGTTGGAAGATCTTATCTCAGTATAGGATTACTTCTCTTACTAGGCCTCGGAATGACGAGGCAAGTGTGTTTGGGCCCATGGTGGTGCATGTCAAGTAATAGTGGGCTACATGGGCCCAAGAGCCAGAAGGCTCATGTTCTAGTCTCAACCCTGCCACTGTGCAGCTGTGGAACCCTCAAAAAATCATAGCTCATTCTTGGCTTCCATTTCATCAGATGGAAAGGAAAAGTTCAGGGCAGCTTCTGGGAGGGTTTCTCTGTCAGATATCAATATATTATTAAATTATTATATAGTAGAACCTCTGTAAGGTGACCACCCAAGGGTCTGTAACTAACTGGTCAACATACAGAGGTGGCTAACATAAAGAACTAGGCCTACTGTACTGATACATACATGTAGTATATGTCCAGTCTACGAAAATTAGGTCAACTTAAGGAGGTGATCAATGTAGGAAGGTGGTCAACTATGGGGGTTCTATTGTATTATTAAGTAACTATTAATTAATAAAATTATATCCAAATCTTTGATCTACAAACACACTCCTTAATTATTGTGATACAGGAGAAATTTGGGGAATTCTGATGTGTATGTTTAATTGGGTGCTTAACCAATGATTCCAACTGACCGAACACCACACCTTGCATGGAGGATCACCAAAGGGTGTGTTACCAGGAACAAATCTGAATGTGTCCACAGGTTTCCTCCCTGTGAAGCTTTGCCTCAAGAGTTCTGGCTTAGGAAAGCCTGGACTATGATTATGAGTTAGTGGCAGACACGGGAAAATTATAAAGACTAGCAATATCAGATTCTTGGTCAATTACTCTGGTTAAATATTTTTTTAACTTTTATTAAAATATAATATCCATATAGAAAAAGGTATATGTCATAAACATACAGCTTAATCCATGTTCACAAATTGCATTCATCCTCATAACTTGGGCCCACATCAAAAAATTACTAGTATCCCAGAAGATATCCTTGTGTTCCCTTATTTTTTACTACCTCTCCCCAAAGATAAACACTATCTGACTTTTTTTCTTTTTTTGCGCTTTTTGGCCAGGCCTGGGTTTGAACCCACCACCACCAGCATATGGGGCCAGCGCCCTACTCCTTTGAGCCACAGGCAGTGCCCAACACTATCTGGCTTTTAACAGCATATGGAGTTTGCCTTCCTTTTTACTTTAATTAAACATAATTATCTTTTAATAAGGAATATTTCACTCAACCTCATGATATTGGATTTACCTATATTATTGTATATAATTGTACACTGCACATTTTCCCATAGTGTTAATGTAATAAAATATACCCATCCTGCTATTGGTGGGCATTTGGGTAGCTTCTAGTTACTTCTTAGTACACTAATGATGTTATCAACATTCTAGTATATCTACTCATTTCTGTTAGATGCAAGCAAACATTGTTTTTGTGAGACAAGGTCTCACTCTATTGCCCAGGCTAGAGGGCGATAGTGTCAGCTTTGCTCATAGCAACCTCAAATTCCTGGGCTCAAGCAATCCTCCTGCCTCAGCCTCCCGAGGAACTGGGACTACAGGTGCCTACCACCATGCCCCTGGCTAATTTTTTCTATTTTTAGTAGTGACTAAAGAATCTCACTCTTGCTCAGGCAAGGGTGCCCAGAATATACAATGGGGAAAAGGTGGTCTCTGAGACAAATGGTACTGGGAAGATTGGCTATCCAGATGCAAAAGAATGAAAGTGGACTCCTCCCTTACAGCACACACAAAAATCAACTCAAAATATATTAAAGACTTAAATGGAAGTCCTGAAATTGTGAAACTCCTAGAAGAAACCATGGTGGGAAAGCTTCTTGACACTTATCTTGGGAGTAAATTTTTGGATAGGATACCAAAGTCTCAGGCAACAAAAGCAAAAATAGACCAATGGGATGGCATCAAACTAAAAAGCTCTGCACACAAAAGAAACAATCAACAAAATGAAAAGACAACTCACAGAATAGGAAAAGCATGATGTTGATACCCCAAATATATAAGGAACCCCTATAATTCAATACAAAAAGAAATTGAAATGGGCAAGGAATATAAACAAACATTTCTCTAAAGAAGATACACAAATTGCCAACAGGTCCATGAAAAGATGACTGACATCACTCATCATCAGGGAAATGCAACTCAAAGCCACTGTGAGATATCATTTCACATTTTTAGGATGTATATTATCAAAAAGACAAAATATAAGTGTTGTCGAAGAAAAGAGAATCTTTGCACACTGTTGGTGGGAATATAAAATGGTGCAGCTTCTATAGAAAACAAAAAATATAAAATAGAGTGGCTTGGTCCAGTGGTCCATGAAGGTAATGCCAGCACTTTGGGAAGCCTAGGTGGGAGGATTGATTGCTTGAGCCCAGGAGTTCAAGATCATCCTGGGAAACATACAAGCCTTGTTTCTACAAAAAAATAGAAAAATGAGCCTGGTGTAGAGTCATGCACCTGTCGTCCCAGCTACTTGGGAGACTGAGCCAGGAGAATCACTTGAGCCCAAGAATTGGAGTTTGCAGTGAACTATGATAATGCCACTGTGTTCTAGCCTAGACAACAGAGTGAGAGACCTTGACTCAAAAAAAATGTTTGTAACGGAACTATTATATGATCCTGTGATCTGTTTCTGGTTCTCCAAAAGAACTGAGATCAGGATCTTAAGGGATCTGTACTCCTTTGTCCACTGCAACAGCGTTCACAACTGCCAAGATGCAGAAACAATACAAATGTCCGCTGAGAGGTAAATGGATAAAAAATTCTGGTATATACATACCTTGGGATATCACTCATCCTTTAGAAAGGAGGAGGTGCTTCTGGGTAGATAACTAGTAATGGGATTGCAGATCAAATAGAAGGCCTACTTTTACCTCCTTGAAGATTCTCCATCCTTTTTTCCATAGGGCCCCTATTCGTTTGCAGTCCCACCAGCAGTGTAGGAGTTTTCCCTTCTCTCCACATCCACACCAGCATCTGCAGCTTAGGGACATTGTGACCTGGGCTATTCTCACAGCGTTAGGTGACATCTCAGGGTGGTTTTGATTTGCATTTAATCATTTTACTGTAAAGACATTTGCACTAGAATGTTCATCATCGCAGGTCAATTCACAATCATTAAGACACGGAATCAACCCAAGTGCCCATCAACACTTAAATGGATTAATAAACTGTGGTACATGATACCAAGGAATCCTACTCAGCCATAAAAAGGATGGAGATGGTATATCTTTTCTATTTACCTGGGTGTAGGTGAAGCATATTCCTCTCCATAAAGTATCACAAAAATGGAAACGCAAACATCCAATGTACTCAAATACTAATATGAGACTAATAAATAATTACACACCCACTAAGAAATACACAATTAAACTCAAGTGGGGGGAAGAAAAGAGGAAGGAAATGGGAGGGAGAGGAGAGAAGGGGATGGGTAAGCTCTCCCCTAATGGACACCATATAAGGGGATATAGCACAACCCCCTGGGTAAAGGGCTCAACTACAACTTGAATTTTATCGAACAAATGCAAACAATGTAACTTGATCATTTATACCCTCATATTAATCTGAAATTTAAAAAAGAAAAAAAGGGAATCATGCCAAATGTGACAACTTGGAGAACATTATGCCAGTGAGATAAATCAGTCACAGAAGGACAAATACTGAGTGATTCCACTCACATAAGATATTTAAAATAATCTCGCAGAGGCAGAGAGGACGATGGTAGATGCCTGGGACCAGGGGAAAAGGGAAATGGGGGGATTCTTTTTCAACAGGTATAACATTTCATTTATATATTTTGTTAACAATAATAAAACATGTATTAGGTTTTTAATTCAGAGACATAAAGGAAAAACAAACAGGCAAAACTGACTCATCATTATGTGCTCAGATTACCGTTGTCAGCATACTTTAATGGATGTACACAGTTAGAAAATGGAGCTGCATACAAAGCAATGCCACAGAAAAAGTAAAAAGCTCCGGACCCTGCAAGCCTTCTCCCTGAAGCTATTTACAGCTCAAATTTTAGATCAAAGTGTAGAAACTATCATCCCTCCAAGGCAAAGTGGAGAATTGGAAGCTCACAGACAAATACAGAACAGAAGCTTCTTGCCTGAATTTTTAAAAAATATGTACTAAGATAAGACATTGTTATCTCATAGCACAGGAAATTGAAGGTAAAAAGGTGGAGATAATTCTTTTAGGATATTTTCTTATAAAGGCCAGCAGAGGTGTAGGGTAGTAGCTGGTGCCTGGGGAAGGTCTGGGATTTAGGGTTTTGCTTATTTGTAAGCAGGTAATAATAGACTTTTGGGGTGTTAATGGGAATAATCCAAGGATGCAAGAGAGAAAAGGATAACGAGGTCCTCCAGTCGGTGAGGAAGACTGAGCATAAACTGAAGCTCATTTCACACGAGAGAAAGTGAAGGACACAGGTCCGAAGGCAAGAAGGTTGGGGGATTTCCCAAGTAGAGGACATTCTCTTGCGATTGCTTCTGTTTTCTCCATTGGAGTCAAGGTCACCAGCTGCGAGAGAGGAACGCTGCGGAGGTGCCATAGTTTCAGGATAAGGACAGAAGATGTGAAATAGTCTTGTCTGAGTCTAGAAGAGTTTATTAAGAAGGGAAATGAGGTATGACTTCCCGGGGGCACTGCTGACTCCTGGAGGCTGAGATTGGTGTCGTTGATGTAGGAGGATTCTCATGGTGGGGAGCTTTTCTCTGCAGACATGCAGGGGCAGCACAGGCAAGAGATGGATTTTTAAAAGAGCTTTCCAGGAGAGCGCTGGGCAGGGTTGAAGGAGTAAAGGATACATGTCAGGGCACAGATCATGACATCGATAAACTTGGCAAGATGGGAAGTCAGGACATGTTGGGAGGTGGGGAACATGGGAGATGGATTTAAATAAAGCAAAGAAATGATGCCACCGTTCATTTACAAACGTATCCAAATTCTGCTGACTGTTGTAACCAGTAACTCCACAGCAGTGCTAAGATGCTACTCCGTTTTTGATCCTCCTGGGGCACTTTCGCCATGTCCCTTGTCCTCTGTCCCACCTAGACATTAAGCTAAGTTGACATCAGCTATTACACAGGAACAAGTTCATGGACAAAACTCTAGCATCATTTGTGTTTTAATCAGACACTTCATTTTGATGAATAAAACCTTCTGGATTAAAAGGTCTCAAAAAACCCTCGGGGTGAAATTTCAAACCATTGGCAAGCAATAAGGAACAAATTTGGGGCAGAATCCCTAGCACATATCACCATGTTTACTAAATAAGTAAACTTATAACGGTGACAATAGCCGAATGGGGGCCTTGACCAGTGAGTTCTGATGAACATAAGTGACGGGAACAGCCATGCTTCCTCAGAGGCAATATTCAGAGATAACAAAGTAAACTTGAACTTGGACAAGCATTCTTTCATTGGTTGTTTCGTGAAAATCCTGAGAAAAAGCATTCTTGACCATTCCTTTCCCCTCTTCTTCCCCCTGGGCACCAATACATATTTTGTCGTCTTTGAGGATCGGGAAAATGTTTACAAAAATAACCAAGACATATGGTCAGCCAACCAGCTGACAAAGCAGCCCAGCATCAAAGAGAAGGCAGAAGGATGGGGCAGCCCATGAGCTGATGTGTGGGCATCTTCTAGAGTTGATCTCCCCCACCCCCCATCGGAGCTCATGCACACATCCCCCTACATCCTCTGAATCCATTCCAGAGCCTTACTTGCTGGAGATGCTTCCACGAGTGACATTTGAATACAAAGGTTTGTGCTGCTGTTCCCCTGGGATCTGGGCCCTGGCCGGCTTCCGCAGTAGTGATGAAAGAGCGAGGAAATCTGTTCCCTGGCCTTCTGAGCCTGGAAGGAAGAAGGGCCCAGTGTGGGGGAGAGGGCGCAGACACATGCCCCTGGAAGGAGTGCAAAGTGCACTGTTCACACGAAGCACATATGGCCCTGGCCTGCTCTGTGGGCGGAGTGTACTACGCAGTGAAAGAACAAGAGGCTCAGGACACTTAGGGGGTGGGCCCCAGAAAGAACCAAGTCTTTACTTTGCACAGAGAGAGTGAGGATTCCATGCCTTACACCTGATGTGCATAGAAACGGAATTAGAAAGTCCTATTCCTAAATGCAAACAATTATTAGCTTTGCCCAGTGGCACTACCAGTAATGGCTATTATCTTATTTTTGCTTACTTAGGTTTTCTAAGTTGTCTAGAGTGAATATGTACTACTTTTGAAAAGAGGTGGGGGTGCAGAGTCGGAAATGTTCTGTAACTATCTCCCCCTTCACACGTTGGGGGACATTAGCTCATTTAATCCTCACAGAATTCTCTAAGGTACAGAAGTCCACGTAGCCAGTCTCAGTTTGCAAACAAAGCAACTGAGGCCCCGCATTGATATTATTCTGTGGTGGGTCGTGGTTATCCCCAGTGGACTGATGTGTAGGCAGTGTTGGACACTCACCTCCCCTCTGGCCGGGCCAGCTGTAACTGTCCTGAAGCCCTCTCCCCCTCTCCACTGAATGTTGCTGCTTGTCATTCAATGGAGAAGGCAGAGTCCTTCATTCCAAGACTCAGGATTGAGACCCAAATCAGCAAGAAATAGACTAGGATCTGCCTTCTCCCTGTGATGGCCCCTCTTTGAAAAGAGAAATCTTAGAGACTAAGGGTGATGAACCAGTTGGCCAAGATTGCACAGGTAGCAGCTGGCATGGCTGTTATATAAACCTGACATTGTGACTGTAGACACCTTGCACTCAGCTACGAGTAAGCCCCCCAGAAAATGGTCAAGATCCACTCAAAACAGACTGAGTATGAAACTCCCTCGTACTGGGAGCAGGATTTCCAAAACATGAAGCTACACATACAAATAATGTGTGTTGGACGTACATGTGTGTACCCAGCTCCATCCACCGAGAGAGCATGGAATCCAAGACGCCCTTGTAGCATCGAGCACTTTTGATGTCTAAAATATTGGTTTCTAAATACCATTCTCAACTAAAAGAAACTAGAACTTCCAGGAGAGATGACTGATTCTATGGCGGGGGCAGGGAAGATGCAAGATGAGGTTGGAAATTTCTATGTCAAAAAATAAGGAGGTTCTCCAAGAATGATAGAGACTATCATAAGTCAACAGAGGTCAGCTTAAAAGGTTCTCACTGGTTAAATCTGGGTCAGTGTGATCATCAAAGTAAATGATACTGGTAATTACACTACGTTGTAATCTATTCGATAAAACAGAACTCTGTGATTCCACTCTAATTCAAATAAATAATAAGGAAATACTCTACTTCATGGTAGAATGTCAGCTAATAATTGTAGAAGGCATGGTAGCATTAGGTAATTATTTATCAGCAACCGTAATAATTGGCTTAGGTAGGAAGCATCTGTCGGTGCCAAAATTAATGAAGTTTTAATAAGCAGCCAGGTATTTACAGTCTCAAACTATCTCCCCATGAAATACTTATTAACATCTTAATGGATGCTTATCAGCACTTACCAATACTTAATGGTTATTAAAATCCCTTTGCAAAATACTTATTAATTAACTCTTGCAAGGAGAAACATGACAGACACCGATGACGCAAATTAACATCACCAGTAATGGGTTAAATCAACATCCTTGGCATTGGACACTACATGCTGAGAAGATGCCATCATTTCTGTGATACTGCTGCAATAGGCCTACATCTAATTATGGCAAAGCAGGTGACAACCTCAAATGGAGGGCATTCTTCAAAGTCAGTGAGCTGAACTTCCAAAATGTCAAGGCCACAAAAGGAAAGACTGAATAAATTTTCCCAATGGAAGATGACGATAAAGACATAACCCCATGCAAGACACAACCCTGAGTTGGATCTGGACTTTAAAGACTGTTATTGGGATAATCAGTGTGTTCTGAGTGAGGAATATTTCGATTACAAGATAGGATGGCATCAATGTGAATTTCCTGATTTTGAAATTTTCACCAGGGTCTTCAGTAGCTTGGTAAGGAGTGTCCTTGCTTAAAAAAATATATAGACTAGCGCAGCACCTGTAGCTCAAAGGAATAGGGTGCAGGCCCCATATACCGGAGGTGGCAGGTTCAAACCCGGCCCTGGCCAAAAGCTGCAACAACAACAAACACCACCACCAACAACAACAAAAACAATATATATATACACTAAATGCTATATAGAGGAGCATCATGCCTTTTGCAACTGTTTCTCAAATAGTTGAGGGAAAAGATGTTTATAAAGCTAAGGGAAATAGGTGGACTAATAATAACTGGTGAATCTGGGGAAGGACAAACATCTATGTACTGTCCTTGAAACTGCACATTTTCTAAAGGTAATTTTTTTTCTTTTTTTGAGACAGAGTCACAATCTGTTGCCCGGGCTAGAGTGCCGTAGAATCAGCCTAGCTCACAGCAACCTCAAACTCCTGGGTTCAAGCCATCCTCCTGCCTCAGCCTCCCGAGGAGCCGGGACTATATTGCAGGCACAGGCCACCGTGTCTTTCCATTTTTGGTAGACACAAGGTCTCACTGTTGCTCAGGCTGGTCCCAAACTCCTGAGTTTCCCAGAGTGCTGTGATTATGTGAGCCACTATATCCAACCTTAAAATTATTTAAAAATAAAAGCTACTCAAAAACTCATATGATAAAATTCAACAGCAATTTTTTTTTTTTTTTTGTGGAGACAGAGTCTCACTCTGTCGCCCTCAGTAAAGTGCTGTGG
>CAUYON010201984.1:0-29571 GCA_963573935.1 Arctocebus calabarensis
AAGGATGTTTGGAGAGTACTTAGAGATCTAAAAATAGACCTTCCATTCGACCCTATAATTCCTTTACTAGGTATATACCCAGAAGACCAAAAATCACACTACAATAAAGACATCTGTACCAGAATGTTTATTGCAGCCCAATTCATAATTGCTAAGTCATGAAAGAAGTCCAAGTGCCCATCGACCCACGAATGGATTAATAAATTGTGGTACATGTACACCATGGAATATTATGCAGCCTTAAAGAAAGATGGAGACTTTACCTCTTTCATGTTTACATGGATGAAGCTGGAACATATTCTTCTTAGCAAAGCATCTCAAGAATGGAAGAAAAAATATGCAATGTACTCAGCCCTACTATGAAGCTAATTTAAAGGTTTCATATGAAGGCTATAATCCAACTATAGCACAAGAATATGGGAAGGCAGGAGAGGAGGGATGTTAGGTTGGAGGAAGGGTAATTGGTGGGGCCATGCCTATGGTGCATCTTAGAGGGGTACGGGTGGAACTTACTAAATGCAGAATACAATGTCTTCATACAGTAACTAAGAAAAAGCCATGAGGACTATGTTGAGCAGTTTGATGAAAACATTTCAGATTGTATATGAAACCAGCACATTGTGCCCCTTGATTGCACTAGTGTATGCAGCTTTGATTTAAAAAAGAAAAGAAAAGAAAATACAAAAACCAAATAGAGCCTCAGTTTTTGGAGTAGCTGGAACTGCAGGTGCATGCCAGAACACCTGGGTAATTTCTTTCCATTTTTTATAGAGATGAGGTCTTGCTATTTTCCACTGGGTGCTCTCAAACTCCTGGCCTCAAATGAGACTTGCTTAGTTTTTAAAAAAATTTCAAAATCGATTCACAAAAGTTATTCAGAGAAGTAAAACAAACAAAAAACAGCAAAGGTAAAACAGGCAAATAAAAAGAAAAAACAGTCAATACTCACATTACAGAACTTAGAATTCAAGCCAAATGGCATTAAACAAGGTAAATACTGGCAACTTATAAAGTCAAAGAGTAAAATTCACAGTGAAAACATAAGTGTTGTCTTTGCAACTAATAGCAATGAAGCAATTTCTATAAACCAGCAGTTACATAATATATAATTAGAAATAGAAACCAGTTCCCCACTGTCTGTCCAGAATGGATTGTTGAATGTCAGGGTTTCAGGCAGGAAACAACGTAGATATTAGTGGACGATGATTTAAAATAGGGAACCAGGTGCATGCAATATCACTGGAAGGCCTGCAGAGGCAGAACGCAGATGCCACCACTGGCCCATTCACTCACAGGCACAATGCTGTGGCTTCCAGCACCACTGCTGGGTCTCACACCCTGAAACACTGAGTCTAGACCCTACAATGATGCTTATCTGCTAATCTTTACATGTCAGTGGCCACACCAAGAAGATGACCTGGTCTCACTTCCGCCTTCAAAATACAATTTAGCCATTAAAAAGATGGAGACTTTACATCTTTTTTATTATCTTGGATGAAGGTGGAACACATTCTTCTTGCTAAAGCATCACAAGAGTGGAGAAGCAAGAATCCAATGTACTCAATTCTAATATGAAGGCAGTAGATCTTCTAATCCAAGGGGAGGTGATGGGGTCATGGTATATGACATGGTATATGAGGATGTGATACTTTACCTAACAAATACAATCAATGTAACCTAATTCTTTGTTCCCTCAATGAATCCCAAACAATAAAAATTCATGTGGGTGCATTTCACTAATTAAACCTAATTCACAGCCAAAACACAGTTCTCACAGTTCTCTTTCACAGGGAGTATGAAAAATATAAATTTTAGTTTTACAACCTCTCTAAATAGAATTGAGGATGGAATGGCAGTGGTAAGAGCAAAATCTTTTGACATTTACCAAACGATCAAACAGAAAAGAAAATCTAATATAGAGAACTAAAACAATATTATACACAATAAAGTAGATTTAGCAGAATCTGTACCTGATAATAGAGGATACATTTTTTAAGTCTCAATGATACCTTTATAAAAATTTATCATGTGGTAGGCCATAAAAATAATAAATTCCAAGAAATAGATGTATTTCAGACAATATTCTTTGATGACAACATAAAGACACTGAAATAAATCATTGAATCAGAAAATAAGAAACCTTCATAAATCAAAGGGATGACATAAACTAAAAATGTAAGATTTCTAGAAAATGACAAGAATGAAAATAAAATATACTTTAGAATATACAGCATGCAGCTAAAGCTGTTTTCTAAAAAAATTAAAATCCTTATTTATATCAACATTATAAGAAATAAAAAAGAAGTAATAAAGGATTTGGCTTAAAAATTAAGTGAATAGCTAAAAGCATAAGAAAAATTAGGAATAATAAGTAGAAACTGGCTTGGCACCTGTGGCTCAAGCGGCTAAGGCACCAGCCACGTACACCTGAGCTGGCGGGTTTGAATCCTGCCCGGGCCTGCCAAACAACAATGACGGCTGTAACCAAAAATGGCCGGGCGTTGTGGCGGGTGCTTGTAGTCCCAGCTGAGGAGGAGGCTGAGGCACGAGACTCACTTGAGCCCAGGAGTTGGGAGTTGCTGTGAGCTGTGATGTTACAGCACTCTATCCAAGGGTGACAGCTTGAGGCTCTGTCTCAAAAAAAAAAAAAAGTAGAAACCAAAGGATAGGAAACAAATAAATATATTCCACACTTGTTCTTAAAAAATGTGGATAAAGAAGATAAATCGCTAATTAACCTAATCAAGAAAACAATTCACAAAAACAACAAAATAAGAATTATTGAAGAGGAAACAAACACAGAAATAAAGAGAAATTTTTAAAATACTAAAGCAATTTTCACAAGTATAAGCAAGTTTATTTGAAACCCTAGATGAAAAGGATAATTTTTGAGGAAAATATAATTTACCAACAACATCTCCCAAAGAGATAAAATATCAAAGTAGACTATTTTCTATAAATGAAATAAAGCTATAGAGTACTACATGCTAGAAAAGCACTAGTCCTTTATGGCTTCACAGGAAAATTGTATCAAACCTTTAGAGAAAAGATAACTCCACTGCTATTTTGACTTTCAGAACAGAAATAAGGAAAATTTTCAGATTATGTTTTTTCAGGTATGTGCCCATTCTTTTTTTTTAACAGAATATTACAGAGGTACATACATTTTGGATACATATTTTGATTTTTTAAGTCATTTTAAGTCAAGGTTTAAGTGTGCCCTTCACCCATTAAATGTGCATTGTACCAGTTAAGTGTGAATTTACCCACCCCCCCCACCCCACCAACCTGCTGGATTTCCTTTGAGTTTTACTTCTATATGTGCATTTAAATGTGATCAACTAGTTGCAATTTCTACTTTTCTAGAACATGTGGTGGTTTTTTTTTTCATTCTTGCAATATTTCACTTAGAAGAATGGGATGGAGCTGGAAAATGAAGTCAATATAACATTAATTCACAAAACCTAAACTGTAGTGCAAGCTCACTATTATCAATGCAAATATCCTAAAGCAATCATTAACAGAATCCACAAACACATTAACCAATAATATGTTATGGTCAAGTTCTGCAAGGACTCCCAAGAATATAAGGATGGCTCAATACCAGAAAGCATACTAGTAAAATGATTAACATAAATAAATTTAAGAAAAAAATCATTCTTATAGATCCTGATAAAGCAATTATTCAATATTCACTCCTGATTTAAAAACAAAAACCTCAAATAAACAGGAATTGGTAAGAAAAAGTTAAACAGGAATTGATGGATGTTTCCTTATCATGACCTACATCTATCATGGTAAGATTTTTGTATATAAAGACCAAATACATTTTTGCTAAATTCAGTGAAAAAAGATGACTAATAAAACTACCACCACTTATTATTATAGCAGTGATATTAACCAATGCAATTAAATTAGATATATAAAATTGGAAAGGAGAAACTACTGCAGTGACTTGATAATACAATCAGACTGGAAAGCCAAGGAGCTTTCAACTTGAAAACTACTACAAATAATAAAAGAATTTTATAAAATACAGGTGACAAGGTATACAACACAAACTGGTTCAAACTACCCCCAAACTGGTTCTCTGGCATATGGAATATTTTACATTGAAGAAATTTGAGGAACGGCCAGTGCAAAAAAAGGACTCACTGGTCTTCCCTGAAGCATGTTCTAAAACCCTAATGTGAGAGTTACCCGTCCTCTAACCAGAGGAAAGAAACTTTCTTATTTCCAAAGACCAAGGGATGCTGAGAGGAGTCTGAATGAACAGGCCTTGCTCAGTTTCCCCCGGTTTACTACGCTTGGCTTGTACCTATTTGTCCTGTCACATTTTTCCCACAACTCTCCATCCATCATCAAATCTAGTACCAATACTACGTTTAACTGCTGCTTTAGGTCTTCATTTCCTTATGAAGGTCCATGTCACATAAAACTTATTACACATTAAATAAACTTGTGTGTTTTTCTATTATTAATCTGTATTTTGTTAGTCTAAATTGCAAGGCTTTGGCCAAAGACCCTAGAAGCATAGGGGGGAAAGATTCCTTTCTCCTCCCATACAGTAGGATATAAAAATATATTGCTAAGATTTGTAATGCCTTCAACAATGTATACTGCCTAGAAATAACTGAGCAAAAATCTGTTCAAAGTTTATATGAGGAGAACATTACAAGATTCCTGAAAGATAACAGGTAGAACTGAATAAATGGAAAGACATGTTCCATTTGGTAGGAACTTTTTACATGTGATTTTCAATGATTAATGTACAAATTGAATTACAAGTGTTCCTACTTTCAGAACTAGATTATTTAATTATTATCCTCAGATTTATTAATCCTAAGGCTTTACAAAAATAAAGTTAAAAAACTGAAAAAATTTATGAGAGTTGAGTAGCCCCATCAGTTATTAAAACCAAGTATAATACTTCAATAAGCAAAATCACATGGTACTAAGGCAGAAACAGATGGATCAATGGCACAAAATAGAAAAACTCCAACATACACTCAAATACATACAAGTATTTAAAATATGTCAAAGATAGTATCTTAAATTAATGGGGTAAAAATAAATATCATATTATAAAAACTGGGTAGCCATCTAACAGAAAAAGATAAATTTGGTCTTTCCTACCATAAAATTAATACCAAATGAATTTTAAATATAAAATAGAAATTTCAGAATTACCTCTATATTACTTTTTTTATTTTGGAGACATATGTTGCCCTCTGTAGAGTGCTATAACATTACAGCTCACAGCAGCTTCAAACTCTTGGGTATAAGAGATCTCCAGCCTCAGCCTCCCAAACAGCTAGGACCACAGGTGCCCGCCACAACACCCGACTATTTTTTGTTGTAGTTGTCATTGTTATTTGGCAGGCCTGGCCCAGGTTCAAACCCACCAGCCCTGGTGTATGTGGCTGGCACCCAGGCTGCTAAGCTACAGGCACCAAGCTATACCTCTACATTACTAATGGAATTCCTGATCTTCCCAAATCATTCCAATGACTCAAAATCCAAAAGCTATAGTATAAAGAGAGCTCCTGAAGGCTTGGCATGGTAGCTCATGCCTGTAATCCCAGCACTTGGGAGAATGAGCTGGGAGGAATGCCTGAGAATCAAGACCAGCCTAAGCCAGAGCGAGACCCTCATCTCTAAAAAATAACCAGGCATTGTGGCAGGTCCTACAATCCCAGCTACTTGGAAGGCTGAGGCAAGAGCATCACTTAGCCTAGGAGTGTGAGGTTGCTGTGAGCTATGACACTACAGCACTTCACTGTGGGCAACAAAGTGAGACTCTGTCTCAAAAAAAAAAGGCTCCTAAAAACTGCAATTGACAAGCCAAATTTTTTGAGTGGGCAAAGTAAATGAACAATTTACAAAACAAGAAGTATATTCAATTTGCTTATAAAATATATTAATGAATAAACATATAAAAATATGTGCAGCTTCACTCATGAAGTAAAACATGAAAATGATGTTGGGATACTATGCACCTGATTGGCCAAAACTGATCTCTAGTGGTGATGCTATTGGAAAGTAGTCACACACAGAAATTGATGGTGGAATTGTAAAATTGTCTATTTCCATAGATCATTTGTCTGAATTTACCAAAATTATAAACGCATATATTTTTAAACCAGCAATTTTGCTTTTGGAAATGTTTAATACCGCTTTACCTGCACTCACAAAAAACAGCATGATGTATAAGATAATAGGCTGGGCCTGGTGGCTCATGCCTATAATCCTAGCATCTGGGAGGCAAAGAAAGGTGAATTGCTAGAGTTCAAGACCAGCCTGAGTAACAGTGAGAACCCATCTCTAAAAAAATAGCAGGGTATTTCAGCAGGTTCACATAGTCTCAGCTACTTGAGAGGCTGAGGCAAGAGGACAGGTTGAGCCCAAGAGTTTGAGGTTGCTGTGAGTTATGACGCTACAGCACTCTCCAAGGGTGACTGAGTGAAACTCTGTCTCAAAAAAAAGGGGAAAAAAAGGTCATTTGCAATATATTAATTTTTAAAAAGAAAAGTTGAGAAACTTCCCTACAGGCCAGGTGCAGTGGCTCAGGCCTGAAATCCTAGCACTCTGGAAGGCCGAAGTGGGAGGATACTTGAGGCCCAGAGTTTGAGACCAGTCTGAGTAAGAGTGAGATAACATCTCTACCAAAAATAGAAAAAAAAAAAATAAAAAAAGAAACCTTAGTACAATCCATCAATAGGTAAAATAAACTGTAATCCATACATAGAAGGAACATTATGTTAGCACATCAAAAGGAAAGAAAGAGGGGGAGGAAGGAAGGAAGAAAAGAAAGGGCAGGAAGGAAGGGGAGGGAAGGGAGAAGGAAGGAAAGAGAGGAAAAGAAACAGAAGAAAAAAGGAAGTGAATTATTTCTTTTTGCTGATAAGGAAAACTTCTAAGATACACTGTTAGGTGAAAAGTCAAGGGAGAGAACAGAAATGTCAGTGTGCTACATTGTACTTAGGAATAGGGACACATGAGAATATACATGTGCATAAATACGAGAAGTATACATAATAAACAAACAAAAATTAACTATCGCCAGGGAATTACGTGAACTAAGAGGATGAGAGAAAGTCTTCTCTATATAAATCTTTTTTACAGCAGCCTGATTGTGAAACTTTTGAATAAAGTAATACTTGTTCATAAAATAAATTTAAATGGTTAGAAGAATGGAGAAAAAGAATAGTTAGTGACATCCATAAAATACCACCTTATACATATTTTCTGAATTTATTGTAGGTCCCAACTCAAGAAAAGGAGTCTGACTATGAAAAGGTTTTCAGAAGCTGTGCAAGTTAGCTCCAATTTCCCTAGTCCAAAGCTCAAAACCATCTTGCCTTTGGAAATTCTGAGACAGGTGGATCATTGTAAATAAGGTTCTGTTCCTTTCATCCTGATGCCAGAGGGTTCTCCCACACTAGATCTGCCCCAGGACTTTGGGGGAAGTACTGTTCTCTCTGGAGAGGGAGAAGAACAAGACTGCATTTAGAATCTCTGGGAGTGGGCCTCACACTTAGCTGCCTATAGAAGGTGTACAGTTAGAGTCATGTGCGAAGCAGGCCAGTGTGAGGGAAGGGTAAACTTTTTGTATTACAAAGGGAGAAAAGAGGAAAGAAGGGGAGACCAGGGAGCAGTGTTACCAAAGATCCTGCAGTAGTAAAAAGTTCAATATGTTGAAGGAATGAAAGAAAATCTCTAACCCACTCCTGCTCTAGGCCTTGATGACCTAGAGCAGGAGTGGGCTAGAGGTTTACTTCTGTGCTGTAACTGTAGAGTGCGTAATTGCTAAAGAGCTGGAGTGGCTTGAAAAGCGTAAAATATTCATTATCTGGCCTGTTTGAAAGAAATTTGCTAACCCCTCACCTAGAAAATAGAGAGACTGCGGTAACTAGGGACTTGGCTCTTGAAATAGAGCAGGAATCATGCAGGGCCTTGAAGGCTTAAGTTAAGCTATTTTGATTTTATGTTATGGGCCCTGGAAAACCACTGAAGCATTTTAAACAGGGAGTGTCATAATGGGGTAAGCATTTTTAAAAGAGGCTAAGTGCACTTTGGGAGGCAAGCACAAGAGAACTACTTGATATCAAGAATTTGAGACTAGACTGAGTAACATATTGAGACTTCCAACACTACAGAAAAATTTAAAAAATAAATTGGGCATCGTGGCATGCGCTTATAGACTCAGGCTGAGGCAGGAGAGTCCCTTGACCTCAGAAGCTTAATGCTGCAAGGAGCTGTGACCATGGCACTGTATTCCAGTCTGAGTGACAGAAAGACCTCAACTAAAAAAAAAAAAAAAAAAAAAGGATCAGCACCTGTAGCTCTTTGGTTAGAGCACCAGCCATGTACACTGGGGCTGGCAAGTTTGAACCCAGCCTGGGCCTGCTAAAACAATAATGACAACTACAACAAAAATATAGCTGGGCATTGTGGTGGGTACCTGTAGTCCTAGCTACATGGGAGGCTGAGAGAAGAGAATCACTTATCCACTAGAGTTTGAGGTTGCTATGAGCTGTGATGCCATGACACTCTACCAAGGGTGATACAGTGAGACTCTGTGTCAAATATATATATATGTGTGTATGTGTGTGTGTTTACTTATTTATTTTAAAGAATTCTCTGACTTCTATGTATAAAATAGATCAGGCAGAGACATAAACAGAAATGAGAACACCAGTTAGGGGTTATTGTGGTTATTACTATTTCTTCTTGGTTAAGTCTAGGGAGAGGGTGTGATTCCAGGTATTGATCCATTTCCTCCACATTGTCAAATTTCTGGGCATACCGTTTCCTGTAGTACTCAGAGATAATCTCTTGTATGTCTGTGGCATCTGTTGTTCTTTCCCCTTATAATGTTGTAATGTTAAATTTTTAATTTATATAGTGATAGCTTTGCTACATTAGTTATTATCATTTTAAAATTATAATTTAGAGTATATTAAATGTAATAATCAAACAATTTGAAATCATAATTATTGGGCAAATATATAAGATCATGCATAAGGATATTATTTAACTAATTAATAAAAGAAGAACCAATTAGATGTTATAATTAGTCCAAAGAACATTTATGAAATGTATCTGTTTCTATCTGTAATTTTAATCACCTCCATAATTTTAGGAAAAGAAATGGCAAAATAAAATTCCTAGATTAGTTACTAACGTAGTTAACATCTTACAGGGTAATTTATCCACATCTCTAAACAGACAAAAATCTGTAAATTAACCTTTGCTCCTAGACAGTTGTAATATACCCCAGACAAGCAAATATCAAGTCTCTAGCTGCACTGAAAGACTATCTAATAATCTCTTTTATCTATTTTAAGTTTCATATAATTTTTCTGTTAGGGCCTATTATGCCGTCTCATAAATGGAATAAAGTGGGTTGCTCATTTAGCGTAACATAAATTTACAATAATTCTATTTCTGTTCTGATTTCTGTCATATTCAGATCAAGTGACAGCTAAACAAAAAAAATCTTCAATAGGGTGGCGCCTGTGGCTCAAAGGATTAGGGTGCCGGCCCCATATGCCGGAGGTGGCGGGTTCAAACCCAGCCCTGGCCAAAAACCGCAAAAAAAAAAAAAAAAGTCTTCTGCATAAGAACAAGAGAAGGTAAAAAATAAGTTTTATGTAGAATAATGGTTAGATACTTCTTTCAGATTTTAAGTGTAAGTTTCTGGGATATTCACTAAAAATTTATTTTCAATCCAAAAGTATAACTTTAAGTACATAAACTCAAATTTGTGGTGGGAAAAAAAAATACTGTGCTCCTTAAAATTGAGATCAAAATTGATGATACCCTACTGCAGCCAAAAATAAGATTTCAGGACCTTTTCCTTAGTTATTTCATATGACCTTGGCTTGCCTAGTTGGCAGCTTCCTAATTTGAACATGTCCTGCTGTGAAATGAAAAGCTGACCAAAGTTTTCTGAAAGACAGATTATTAGTTTCTAGCACCAGCTGCACTGTGTGTAAACTTCGTGTTCTTTTCATCTAATAGTCAAACTTATATACAGATTTTCTCTTCTTTCTTTCTTAAAGCATTTTAAGTAAATAAACCACATATAAGAAAATGTTTTAGCATTCTATGTTTGTTTTAAATTTTACTTTTTTTCAAGGCATACCTTTGTGGGCAGTAAGTTGTATTGTTATTCATCTTACTGGCTGGAGGGAAGTGTGAGCCATAAGAAATAAGCATCGTTCCTGTGATGTTCCCTGGAACAATTAGGAGAAGCTAAGAAAGTGTTTTCCTGGGGAGTTAAAGAGATCAAATTATGGAGATTTAGCATTGGCTTAGAATTTGGATTCCTGAAAATGTATTTTGAATGTCAAAAACATAAAATTCATGAGATGACTATTTTATAGAGGAATTCTGAAACTCTCTGGCTTTTTAATAGGTGTTGCTCATGACTAATGGAGTGTTCTACTGTAAACTTGGATAAGCTAACTCCCAAAGGCACTTTCACACAATAGAGTGGGGGGAAAGGCCATATCAATGTGTAGTATCAGGCTTGGGAAATGAAAATGGAATTATTCCAATGCTAAAATTTGTCTGTCACTTACTACTAAGTAAGTTCAAAAGCCCTATTCTCTTTCTTTGCTTGGTAAAAACTAATGCAAAAAGCAGAAGAAAATTAATTATTTTTTACTGAATTCACGTATTTCTAGCAAATAACCTAAATTCTTAAATGATTTCTGTGGGTTGTGGCATGCATACATACATATTGGTCAGCCCCATAATTTTGTTAATGGGATAATCAAAAGCCTCTCTTATTTTCCACTGGCCATTCATAAAAACCAAAATGGTGGCCAGGCACAGAGGGTCATGCCTAGCACTGTGGGAGGCTAAGGCAGATTGAGCTCCTGAGTACAAGACCAGCCTGAACAAGAGAGTGAGACCCCGTCTCTACTAAAAATGAAAAACTGAGGAAAGAGGGCAACTTGAGCCCAAGAGTTTCAGATTGCTATGAGTTATGCTGGCATGGAACTCTACCAAGGGTAACAAAGTGAGACTTTGTGTAAAACAAAATAAAACAAAACAAAATGGTACCTTCTCACAAAAGCTTTGGAGACCAAGGAACTTGGACCAATCCTCTATTGGTAAGGAAAGGTTCATGTTACTTTACAACTATCGCAAAGACAAAAAGCAGTTCTCAATAAAAACATTTGCCATTACTTAAGATAGATTTAACTTCAATAAATATAAAAAGTGTTAGATAAATTAGTTATTTATAACCCTTTTGTTAAATGACATGGAATTTTTTTTTTTTTTTTGCAGTTTTGGCCAGGGTCAGGCTTGAACCTGCCACTGATGGTATATGGGGCCAGTGCCCTACTCCTTGAGCCACAGGTGCAGCCCAGCATGACATTTTTTTTGAAAAGTAAAGATAGTTCTGGATTCAATTTTACATCTAAGGGGGGAAACTACAGAAGCAACTTCACTTTCATCAGCAATATCTATAAATAGAAAGAATCTAGTGCACATAGCTCAATTTTCAGGGGTAAGGTAGGCACATTTTTACACAACACTTACACTCGCTTATCTGAAATTCTCTTTCTTTCCTGAAAGCTTAAGAAAATACATACTAGGATCCTTCCAACTTTACAGTGAAAGTACTTCACCTACATTCTGTTTACTCTGACTGGATGAGTAATCTAAAAGAGAATGGAAAGTGAGGGAATTACCAAATGTCAGATGCTAAAATGTCCCCTGTAAATAATGCCTTCTACTTTGATGACAGTGAGGATGATGACATGGATGATAGTGGTGGTGGTAACAGTACGATTAGTAACAGCAATGGCCAAACTTAACCAAGATTTTGGTATGTACCAAGCACCATGCCAAGTACTTAACGTTACCTCATGTGCCGTGAGCCATCATCTCTCTATGACTCTGCTCACATGAGAGGGGATTCTCCCACAACCATAAATTATTGAAGAGTTCACTTTGGAGGTATCTGTAGACAGAGTCCAAAGTAGCTCACTATAATAACAAAAAAAATCTTTAAAATTGTGTTTCATCTTAAATATTAGGTTTATTTTTACCATCTATATCATAATATATATGTCTTTATTTTCCTTTTTAAATAATATTTTTAAATTGCTTAACACTAAAAAATTCATGTTCCTAAAATACGGTCAATATTCTTTACCTGACATATTTTAAAGTGGAAACTCATCAAGGCTTGTCTGTTCAGATTTTTCTCTGTGTTTTCAAAGATAAGAATATTCCTCTCCTCTGGATATGGGGACAATCCTCCTGGAATAATGATCAGCTAGGTTTTATGATTCACTTCAAGGCAGAAAAGGTGAAGGGAATTCTTTCCAGTTTCTATGGCATACTTCTATGTCTATTTCCTCAAATTTTAAAGTGTTCATTGTGGAGTAGTGTGTCCTAAATCCCATCAATGAGATGAGATAGAGAATGTAGGATAAAAAAGCTCGGTGGCTATAGCTCAGTGAGTAGGCCGCTGGCCACATATACCAAAGCTGGCGGGTTCAAGCCCAATCCGGGCCTGGTAAACAACAATGACAACTGCAACAAAGAAATAGCCAGGTGTTGTGGCAGGCACCTGTAGTCCCAGCTACTTGGGAGGCTGAGGCAAGAGAATTGCTTAAGCCCAAGAGCTTGAAGTCAATGTGAGCTGTGATGCCACAGCACTCTACCAAGGGCAATAAAGTGAGACTCTGTATCAAAAAAAAAAAAAATGGAGACATTTAAGGAGAATTCAGTGGAATAAGAGTACTTATTTATTGAGGTCTGACAATTACGTTTGCAAACTTACCACTGTGCACTTACATTGGCAGCACTATACAAACAATTAAGTAAATTGTTTCTTATCCTTAGCCCTCGGGGTCTCACAGATTCAATGTTCATCTCCACACGTGTCTTGCTGAGTGTGTTCATTATTATTTCTGTGGGGTTTTGTGTGCCACTGTGAGAAAGAGCTTGAAATAGTACAATGAACAAACATTAAATTTCTTGTTAAACTTGGCAAGTGTGAAAGTGAAATCAGAGAAATGTTAGTTCAAGAATATGAGCATAAGGGCCATGAAGAAAATGGCCGTGTACAAATAGATGACATGTTTTTCTGAGAGGAGAGAAAGAATCACTGATGAAGAAAGGTCAGGGAAGCCAGTAATAAGCAGAAATAACAAAAACATTGCAAAAATTTGCTGAATTGTGCATCAAAATTGTTGCCTGATTGTGAAAGGCATAGCAGGCCAAGTAAATAGATAGAGAAACAGGAAATCTTACTTGAAAATCTCAGCCAACAACTCATGGCTTTTACCTCATGACAACACACCAGCTCACATGGCACTGTCTGTAAGGGAGTTTTTAGCCTATAATCAAATAACTGTATTGGATCACCCTTCCTACTCACCTGATCGGACCCCCAGTGACTTTTTTCTTTACCCAAAGCAAAAGGAAAATATTGCAAGGAAGGTATTTTGATGACATTTGGGACATCAAGGGTATTACTATGACAGCTCTGTTGGCCATTGCAAGAAAAGAGTTCCAAAATTGCTTTGAAGGGTGGATTAGGTACTGGCTTCAATGCATAACTTCCTAAGGGGAGTACTTCAAAGGTGACCATAGTGATACTCAACAATGAGGTATGTAGCACTTTTTCTAAGATGAGTTTGTGAACTTAATTGGCAGACTTTATATTATTTCTTCCTGGGAGCTAAGACAAAGCTAGGCACATAACAACATGAGGTTCATAGGAATGATTTGAAATCTTTCAACTTCTTGCTGCAAGGACAAGTTAGTAATCATAGGAAGATCTTCTGTAATATTATTGTCATATATGGATTAACTACTTTCATGGATCCTTGGGCAATAATTGGGACAATGGGACAGCCCCTAGGATGCTTTTGAAAAGGATGACTTTAGTCAAGGAGAATAGAATGATAGGAGGAGTCACTGACAAGTCCTTCATCACCTCTCAGTCAAGCCATTAGAGCAAAAGGAACTTCTAAAAACTGAGAGTCATTGTCATTCCACCAAGATGACCTTACCTATTCTGAGACATTCACAACACTCTTGGTGAGTTAAAACTGTTCCCCATTACTAAAGAAAGAGAGAAAAAGAAGTGGCATCAAGAAAAATGAAGACAACGATCTTAAGATCTCTTTGCTCTTTGATCAATGTTGTAAACAAAGCTAGAGCAGGAAAATATTTCTGTCTCTCCTTTCTCCTTGTTCCTCTCCTCACTGACTGACAATTTTGAAGTCCACAGTCAAAGCACATTGGACAACCCTATTAAATGATCTGCTACAACTAGCTCTGCTGTCATAGCCAATTTTTCTGTTCCTCATAATTCTGTTTTGCCACTTTTATCTTTTTTTTTTTTTTTTGAGACAGAGTCTCACTTGCCCTCAGTAGAGTGCCATGATGTCATAGCTCACAGCAACCTCCAACTTCCGGGCTTAGGTGATCCTCTTGCCTCAGACTCCCAAGCAGCTGGGACGACAGGTGCCCACCAGAACACCCAGCTATTTTTTTGTTGCAGTTTGGCTGAGGCCGGGTTCACACCCACCACCCTTGGTATACGGGGTCGGTGCCCTACCCACTAAGCCACAGGTGCTGCTCCAACACCTTTATCTTCTAAATTTTATAAGTAATGGACAGTAACTGAATAGAATTGCAGCTATTAGATTAAAAAATACATGATCCCAATGGAAGAAAGATGTAATTTCTTTTGATATTCTCTACATACTCAGAGCAATGGAAAGTTGTCCTTTACACTGTACAGCCCATAAGCTTGCTTTTCAATTTCAATTCTTTTTGGAAAATTTATCAACCACTCCAAGGTTGTTCTGGAGCTGTATATTTTCAAAGTACTTCTTTCTGTTGATATTTAATGGCTTTGCACTTCAACTGTCATCTAGTGAAATCTGTCTTGTGGTCAATTTTGTATGATATGATTTCATATCATTTTATCACATGAAGAAGCAAAGTGTGACGTTATGAAGTAATTTTTTACATTCTTAACATATTTTTACATTGTGCCATTAGTTATGAAAACACTTAGACTATATCCATCATTGTATCACCAAGAATATTATCTCCCTGATGGTTAAATTAATATATAACTATCCTATGTGGTTATTTGTCATCTTTTAATGATAATTTAATAAATGTAATAAACAATGAGGTGAAATACTTACCGCTTCACATTCTACATAGGTCAAGTAGTATAAATCATTTAGGAAAGCTTCAGTTCTGTAAGAGAATAGTTCTCTGCTTGCAGAAAAATCCAGGACAGAATTTAAACTCTATATTGTTCAACAGCATTACAAAAACACTTAACACTGTTAAAACTCTTTCAGGAGTTCATAATGAATTTATTGTGTGGTTATACTGCCAAATTTAAGGAGTTAACAGATAAACCAGAATAGTCCCTAAATCTGAACCTAATTTATAGTGTGTTCCCAAAGAACAATTCCTACATTGGGAAAAATAAGCCAAGATCTCTAAAACATACTGGAACTATTCAATCATTTGGTTAACTCTTCTATACAGTGAATAATGACTTTCAAGGTCACATGGGCTCTTTTGTGACTCCTATCCCCCTCCTGCACCTGCACTTCTGTTGTGCTTGGGTGACAGAGCAGACATCCTTGACCAGATCGTGGAGAGCTCTGACAGACTTGGAGTTTTCTTTTTTCTTGCTTTCTTTTCTACTCAGTTTTGTTTGGCCTTAGTGACCCAGTTGTAGACTATTGCCAAGCTTATGTGCATAAGTAACATTTAGTACAACTGGAAGACTAACTCACCTAGGTTTGATTCTTGGAGACTTATTTAGAACTTGGATGATCTCTGATCATTGTTCTTTATCCTCATTTACTCAATGGGGACTATTATATACTTACTCTCTGTTAGAACACAAACTTCCAACTCTAAGTTTTAAAATGCTCTCCTTCCATCCTTCCATCCTTCATACATTTGTTGGGCACTTGTGTTTAAGTCATTTTATATTAGTTGTTATGGATTTTTATCATAATATAGATCACTGCAAAGAGTATGATTCTTAGTTCCAAATTCAAGTAGGCAAAATAAAAAATGGGATTCCTTTTTTCTTTAAGTTCATTCTGGAAGATAATTCATCTTTAGTCTTTGCTAGGATCCCTTAAGCAAAGCTGTGCAAAGGTCCTAGAGTTTTATGCAAGTTCAGACATATCAGAGAGAGCCTTCAGGTGCCTGCTGATCATTTTTCTATACTAGTTACTGATGAGAAATACAGGATTGCACACCTAAATGGCTCTAGCGGGACTGGCCTTTCTGATCCTGCTATGCCACCCTTGGGCACAGACATTTACGCCAAGTTCTAGTGGTTCAAACTGGCCGCTCTCAGTGTACTTTGCAGCCTTTCTTTCTGGGGGCTCCTTAGAGAGCAAAGTGGAGTTCCCTGTCCCTCACAGACCACCATCCCCTTCCTACTTGAGAAAGAGCACTTTCCCCTCGGCTCATCTGGAATACTATTTGCAGGCTCAAGCTTTAGGAAAATGAAGCATCAAACTGGCAATTTGTACTTTGTGCCCAAGAACATCAATCACAATCCCAAAAGGAGGAGAGAGAGATGCCAGAATTCTCAGAAAATGTCCTGAATCTTGTGCTGTTAGACCATTCTTTAAATAATCTCTACGGTCAGGCATATATCTTGCACTAAGCTAATGTAAGTGGATTACCTGCCTTGGGCAAAGGAGATGGAAATAACCTGGTTGATTGTTTTTGGTTTTTTGAGACAGAATCTCATTCTGTTTTTTTGTTTTTGAGTCAGAGTCTCACTCTAACTGGAGTAGAGTGTCATGGCATCATAGCTCACAGCAACCTCAAATTCTTGGGCTTAAAAGTACCTCTTGCTTTAGCGTCCCAAGTAGCTAGGACTACAGATATCCACCACAATGCTCGGCTATTTTTAGTAGAGATGGGGTCTCACTTTTGTTCAGGCTGGTCTTAAACTCCTGAGCTCAGGCAATTCACCTGCCTCGGCCTCCCAGGGTGCTAGGATTACATGTGGGAGCCTTGGCACCTGGCCCTGACTGTTATTTACTCAGGATTTACTTCTGAAGTTTGGAGTTAAATTCACCCAACCAAATAGCTACTATATAGAGGGAGAAATTGGAGAGAAACATTTAATGAGTTCTATTACGTAGTTTAATAGATCGTCTCTATCCCAAACCCTCAAATTATTTCTTGGCACTCTGTATAAAGAATATTTAAATACTGATTTCAAGGCCAGCCATGGTAGCTCAAGCCTGCAATCCTAGCACACTGGGAGGTCAAGATAGGTGGATAGCATGAGCTCAGGCATTCAAGACCAGCCTGAGCAAGAACAAGACCCCGTCTCTAAAAAATAGCTAAGCGTTGTGGTGGGCACCTGCAGTCTCAGCTACTCAAAGGTTGAGGTGGCTGAGATGAAAGAATCACTTTAGCCCAAGAGTTTGAGGTTGCTGTGAGACTGTGTCTCCAAAAAACCCAAAATAAACAAAAAAAATACTGATTTCAACTTTGGTGGTTGTTCTAGGGAGGGAGCTGAATGAAGTGAAGGGATTAGCAAACTGAGAAAGCAAAGCTTCTATTATTAACCACTCCATTGTGAATAAATTTTATTTATTTATCATTCACTGGACACTCCGTATGTACCAAGTTCTGTCCTGGGCACAGAAAATGCCAAGGTAAGTAGTCCTGCCTCAAAGAACCTAAAGTTGTGTTCTTCTCCCAGTTGGCCTCTTACCAAGCATACCTGTTGAAAATATCTCCTACATCTCTCTTAAAATTGAAACAAAAATGTTAAAGCAGTAGAAATTTTAAACAGCTGGAAAGTATTTTAAAGTTTGCATGAACACCCGTATCATGACTTCTGGCCCATGGGTTCTCAACTCTTAGAAACCTAGCATAATTACAACAGCTGATCACTTCTTGAACAATTTAGATAGTCCATTCCCTAGTCCTCATCTTTGATTCTTCCCTGGATTTGGCTCTTTGGATTAGCTATTCCTTGAAATTTCTCTTCCCTAGCTTGACTTCAGTTCTCCTCACTGTTGGAGTTTCTTCTTTGTTTCACTGATCCTTGCTCCTCTGTCCCCTTACTTACCCTGCTGCCTCTTCCTCATCCTGGTTTAGCACCCAGTTGTACCTGAGTTCATCTTTCCATAAACTCCCAAACCTTGACAATCTCATCACTTAAGTGCAGGATTTTGACCATCATCTCTTAAAAAAAAAACCCTAAGTGAATACCCCATTTCTTATCCTCTTCCTGCACTTCAGGTTTACTTGCTGAGCACCAACAGACCCCTCCCCTGAAAGTTTGTTTTTTTTTTTTTTTTTATAGTTTTTGGACTGGGCTGGGCTCGAACCCACCACCCTCAGCGTATGGGTCCAGCACCCTACTCCTTGAGCCACAGGCGCCGCCCTCCCTTGAAAGTTTTTAATATTACCTGGACATTACCCAAGTTCAGGAGATGCCCTCAATCTTACCCCTGGAAACTTTGAGACAGTCATTCTACTATTTAGATCTCCTTTACCCTCCGCAATGGAAAAAGGAGGCTGGAGTTCAAAAGTTCCATGCTGTTCAAATGACTCTGTGGTAATCGATTCTCCACCCCCCCCAAACTTACTATTATCCCACTCTCCAGTTTCTGTTTCAATTTACTTTCAAACTCTTGCCTGTCTTTTATATCGTCTTTCACCAACTTTTTGTCTTCAAGATGTGTCTTTCCCTTGGACTCTTCTTTGCCATTTCAACTAAATTGTAATTTAGCATCTTTTTTCCTCCAAACTCAAAACTTCTTTACTAAAACAATATTTTCCCATGCTATGTAAAAATCCACAATGCTCTTATTACCTATGTTAAACTTCATCAAAGCACATCTACTAGAAAAAAAGTGTGTGCGTACTCTAGCAGAAGGAATCTGGAAGCCTAGCCCAAAGAGCTCTCTGCAAGTGCCAAATTCTTTCTCTTATTTTGTTGTAAAATAAAATCCATTTAAAAAGTGTTTAAAAATGGATTTTCTTGATTACTTCGTGTAAGGACAAATATTTGGGGTAATATACTAAAGTGCTTAAGAGTTCAGACTCTGCAGGCAGATCTGCTTTTGAATCCCACTCCACTCCTTATCAGCTAGTTGACCTTGAACAAATAATAGTCTCTTTGCCTCTCGATTTTCCTCATTTGTCAAATAGAGATAGTAACAGTACCTATAGTAGACCCTTTGACAACATGGAGTTTAGGGGAACCAGCTTCCTCCATAGTCAAAAATCTACATCTAAACTCCTCCAACTAGGCTGGGCATGGTAGCTCACACCTATAATCCTAGCACTCTGGGAGGCCAAGGTGGGTAGATTGCTCTGAGCACAGGTTCAAGACCAGCCGAACCAGAGCAAGACCTCATCTCTAAAAATAGCCGGGCATTGTGGTGAGCACCTATAGTCCCAGTTACTCGGGAGGCTGAGGCAGGAGAATTGCTTGTACCTAACAGTTTGCGGTTGCTATGAGCTATGATACTACAGCACTCTACCGAGGGTGACAAGTAAAACTCTGTCTCAAAAAATATATATATACACATATATACATAGATGATAGGGACAATAAAAGGATAGAGGAGAAAATAGAAAGACAGAACCAAAAGTTGGATGAGAGCTATGTAGAATATAGAAAAGAAATGGCGGAGATTAAGGAAATGAAGGAGACAATCTTTTGATCAGACAATCAAAAGAATCAGAAATAGGTTAGACCATGAAGAAGAAAGAACCTCAGAACTAGATAAAGTTTTTTAGTTAACCCAGATAGTTAAAGAGGCAGAAAAGAAGAAAGAGAAAGCAGAATAGGCACTCAGAGAACTATGCAACTCCATGAAGTAGTCAAACATACAAATGATAGGGATTCCTGAAGCAGGAGAAGATTGTCCCAAAGGAATGAAAACCCTACTGGACACTATCATAAGTGAAAATTCCCAAGTTTTGTTAAAGACCTCACTTCTTTCAGATAGATATTGAAGCCCAGGTCATTGCAACTCAGAGCCTTTCCAAGACACATTGTAATGCACCTGTCCAAAGTCAAGATGAAGGAAAAATTCCACAAGCAGCCAGAAGTAAGTGCCAACTGATGTACAGAGCCAGAGCCATTAGGATGACAGCAGACTTTTCAACTGAAACCGTTCAAGCCAGAAAAGCACCTTCAACATTCTTTTTGGGTTCTTTTGAGACAGAGTTTCACTTTGTCATCCTCGATAGAGTGCCATGCACCATAGCTCACAGCAACCTCAAACTCTTGGGCTCAAGCTATTCTCTTGCCTCAGCCTCCCAAGTACCTGGGACTACAGGCACCTACCACAACGCCTGGCTTTTTTTTTTTTAGAGATGAGATCTTGCTCTGGCTCAGGCTGGTCTCAAACTCCTGAGCTCAGGCAATCTACCTGCCTCAGCATCCCAGAGTGCTAGGATTACCGGCGTGAGCCATTGCATCTGCCCCTACCTTCAACATTCTTAAACAAAACAATTTTCAGCCCATAATTTTGTAGGCTGCTAAACTAAGCTTCAAAATTGATGGTGAAATCAAATCTTTTGCATATATACAAGCACTGAGGAAATTTGCCACAACAAGACCAGCTCTACAGGAAATACTTAGACTTACTCTCAATGCTGACCACCACAAGGGACCACCAGCAAACACCCAGGAGCTAATGGTCAAACTTAGCTTCCACAGTGGCCCAAAGGATAAAACAATGGACTAATGGACTTCCACAAAATCAGATGAATGACTCCACTACACTTATCATTGTCTCAATAAATGTCAGTGGGCTGAATTCACCAGTGAAGAGGCACAGGCTGGCTGATGGGATAAAAAAAAGCACAAGCCATCCTTAGGCTGTCTCCAGGAGACACACTGAGCCTTGAAGGACAAATCAAGACTCAGGGTTAAGGGATGGAAAACAGTATTTAAAGCAAATGGAAAGGAGGGGTTGCAATATTCTTTTCAGATAAAGTGGATTTAAAGCAAGTAAAGTTAAGAAAGACAAAGATGGACACTTTGTATTAGTCAAAGGAACAATATGACAAGCTGATATTTCAATTTTTTGACATAATGAAAACAAATTTTGAGTAATCATGCTAGAGGAAAGTCTAAATTATCTTTCTCTTGTCTCCATGGAAAACTTTATCACTACATCTTTGTCAGGGGAAACAGGAACTGAAAGATTGCAGCCAGAAAATGAGGCAACGAGGTTACTATTTTAAAATTGAGTCCAGGATATTGCATTATTTTTCTGGATTTAGGGGTATTTGTAGTTTTACTGAATTTTTAAAATTTGTTTGTTGAAGTAAGATTTACATACTGTAAAATTCACTTATCTGATTTCTCAGCTATTGAAAATTTAGGAAATGTATCATTTCATTTCTCATTCTAAATAAATTGTTACTTCCATACTTAATTTTGTGTTCATAATATTGCAATCTTTTTCTCAAAGCTACCTGCCCCCCCCACACACACACACCTTCAAATGCTTACGCTTTAAATCCCACAGAGCTTGGACCCATCACCTATACCAGTTTACAGAGGAGTATTTGACGTACAGGAAGATCTCAGGCAGTGTTTGCTGTGATGACTGTCCTTAAATGTTTTTAATTTTTTAGCATGGAGTGAAATTATGCGCTCATGGGTAGAGATAGGTTTGAGAGTGAAGGCTTTACTTATCAAACTCAAATTATTTTGCTCAACATTCAAAGTCTTTGTTTTTTCTGTTTCAAACCCCCTCTTATGGATATTTACTATTGTTCTCATGTTGCATCTTTGGTTCTATTCTTCATATTTTTGTTTATTTCTAACACTTCTTTTGCTATCATGTAGAAAAAAATAAGTTGACATGGAGATATATTCACATCCAGATATATATGTGCGTGTATATATATTTCCCTGGAAAAAGAAGTTTATAAACCTCAACCCAAGCATATTTTCAATTTCATATAATAAAAAAATTTGTCTGCCAAATATACAATTACATAAAATTTTAATAATGGTTATTTGTGAATAGTATACGGCTTTTTTATTCTTCATATATTTCTACATATTTCAAGAGTTCTACAGTGAACATGTATTCACAAAAAATACTGTAAATTTCAATAGTTCAGATCTATATTTTATGTAGTTATTTTTAAAGAGGAGAAAGTGCCTTGACTAAAATGTGCCCTTGTTAAGACTTTTCAGGGGACCATTCTTATGAAAGTGGTCTCCTAATTGGAGCTTAAAGACAAGAACCCGGCATTCCTGTGATCCATGCCCAGAAGCAGCATTAGCGTTTTCACTAGCCTTAAGCACCTCTCTTAACCTCTTAGCTCACCCCTTGCAAAGAGAGGATAATAGCCATTCTTGGAGAATAACAAGGGCAAATTAGCTTAGTTTGTAACTTGTTTTAAAGAAGAGTTCCTGCATTAAATACCTTTGTATTTTTGGTATTATTTAAGGAGATGCTGAGGATGATAATTAATTATCCTGTATGCATATGTTCACCTAGCAAAAGAAAAGGGAACTTCTTTATAATGTATATAGTAAGGGCAAGATAGCTTAGTGAATGAGAGAAAGCATGTTTCAAAATAAAAGTCAGAAAAAAACAGCAGGTGTGTGTCTTTTGCCCAGTACCCTCTAGTTTCTCCCTTTAAAAATGCTGGGTTTTGGCTCGGCGCCTCTGGCTCAACGAGCTAAGGCACCAGCCACGTACACCTGAGCTGGCGGGTTCGAATCCAGCCCGGGCCGCCAAACAACAATGTCGGTTGCAACCAAAAAATGGCCGGGCGTTGTGGCGGGCACCTGTAGTCCCAGCTACTTGGGAGGAGGTGGCAAGAGAATCGCTTGTGCCCAGGAGTTGGAGGTTGC
This sequence comes from Arctocebus calabarensis, assembly GCA_963573935.1. NCBI lineage: Eukaryota > Metazoa > Chordata > Mammalia > Primates > Lorisidae > Arctocebus > Arctocebus calabarensis. The sequence goes on from CAUYON010201984.1 coordinate 22,904, forward strand.
TGTGAGCTGAGACGCCACAGCACTCTACCCAGGGTGACAGCTTGAGGCTCTGTCTCTAAAAATAAATAAATAAAAATGCTGGGGCTTTTTGTTTGTTTGTTTTGTTTTTGACAGAGTGTTAAGCTGTTGCCCTGGGTAGAGTGCCATGCCGTCACAGCTCACAGCAACCTCAAACTCTTGGACTTAAGCGATTCTGTTGTCTCAGCCTCCCAAATAGCTGGGACTACAGGCACCTGCCACAACACTCAGCTGTTTTTTTTTGTTGGAGTTGTCATTGTTGCTTCAGTTGACCCAGGCCAGGTTCGAATCCACCAGCCTCGGAACCTACCAGCCATGGTCTCTGCGCCCTAATCACCATGTTCTGGGCACAGCCTCTTTTTTTTTTTTTTTTTTTTTTTAGTTAGGGTCACACTCTGTTGCCCAGGCTAGTGTGCAATGGTGTCAGCTTAGCTCATCAACTTCAAACTCCAGGGCTAAAGCCATCCTCCTTCCTCAGCCTCCCAGGTAGCTGGGACTGCAGGCACCAGCCAAAACGCCCAGCTAATTTTTCTATTTTTAGTAGAAATGGGAGTCTCACTTTTTGCTCAGGCTGACTCCAACTCCTGAGCCAAGCAATGTACCCGTCACTCCCCCAGAGTGCTAGGATTACAGGTGTGAGCCACAACACCTGACCTAAAAATTCTATTTATTAATTTATTTTTTATGTTGATTGAGGGTTAGGGAATCTGAGATGAGAGCAAAGATAATCTTCCACATACTATTACGTAAAATAGGTTTGAATAGGAGAAAACACACTAGAAAATTGAGAAGTGGTTTTAATCAAAGCCTCTTCCAGGTAAGGTAGCAAACTGACAGCATAATGTCACTTTAATAAGCAACTTTCTGTTGATCAAAAAAAAAACAAATTTCCAAATCTGATCCAACCTAAACCTAACTTAGTTGGGTGATGAGGAGACATGATGACATTTATAACAGATTTCTGAGGCTTAAGGAAATATTAGGTAAACTGATAATGATTAATGTCAAATGGTTTAAAATAACTTCTAGAAGCAGGTGTCACCAACTTTTATCTTTATAAATAATTTGTTTATAGCAAATCAAAATACATTAGAAGAAAAAAAATGTGTTTTTTTAAATCATCAAATGGAGGGGGGGTAGTCAATGGGGGAGCATTTTCCCTAAGGGTGGTAGGGAATTCTTAAATACTGCCAAAAGACCCATTTAATTGCTGAGGAAAGTAGATTATGCCTTTGATTTCTTTTGAGAAATGCAAACTTTGCAATCAGTAGTGAACATGTGGTTTGTGTTGAATTCATGTCAATGCGATTGGTTCCAGGCCTTATATCTCCAACTGTCCTGTTCCTGTCAACACTAGACAGTGAAGGAAAAAGGGGAGTAAGATGCTGGACCTTTCAGGAGCTGAATGTAGCACATAGGGCTTTCTATGACCTTGACTGTGCCCCACAGTGATTACAATAGCCTTGTCTTAATCCTCACCGCTCCTAATGCTGCAAAGGGACTCTCCTTGTTCTGAGAAATTGCTGTGGACGTACAGGAGCTGTCAAAGGCAATTTTTATAAAGTGGGGTGTCACCTTCCAGATCCACACCCTGCCACACAGCAAAACATGGTTCAGTAATTCCATATCCTCTCACCTGTACCCAGGGAACCTTGCTGCCATTTGTCAAGGCTTATTGAGGGTTTATCTTGCAACTTCTGGCTCTAATTTTGTTCTTTTGAGTATTAACTTAAACCTTCCAGGAGTTCCTTCCAGGTCTACAATTTTCTTGACCTTACCTGCTTTGGCATTATAATGAACAGTGAGTGAAACATAATTCAATGTAAAGAAATATTCATGTATTTGCCAAACATACTATTACCCTACAGAGCTCTTTTGGATCATGCCAGAAAAGAACCTATAGCTTTTCACAAGTCATGGACATGTACTTTTTGTTGTGTTGTAAAAGAAATGCACATATCTGAGTGTTTTGGCCTCTGTTTCAAGAAGAATAAGCAGACACCTTATCCCTTAAATAAGAGCATAGATTTTTGGCTAGCTAGTCAATAAAGGCAGACTCATTGTTCTATACAAAATACTAAAAATAGTAAAAATAGGCTTGGCGCCTGTGGCTCAACAGGCTAAGGCGCCAGCCATGTACACCTGAGCTGGCAGGTTCGAATCCAGCCCGGGCCTGCCAAACAACAATGACGGCTGCAACCAAAAAATGGCAGGGCATTGTGGCGGGTGCCTGTAGTCCCAGCTACTTGGGAGGCAGAGGCAGGAGACTCGCTTGAGCCCAGGAATTGGAGGTTGCTGTGAGCTGTGAAGTCACAGCACTCTATCCAGGGTGATAGCTTGAGGCTCTGTCTCAAAAAAAAAAATAGTAAAAATAAGAAGTGTTGTGAGACAATATTAGGGCACTATGTTGTATATTTTAGTATCCTAACATCTTTCATAGTTTGTCCTTTATACTAGGGACCTTAAATGTCTGAGGTTTCTGTCTTAACATTGTCAGAGTACTTATATGTGTTTTGCATAAGCAAATAAATTTGAATGGCAAATTAAAACTGAATTACATTCTGGTTTAATTCAGATTTTTTTTTCCCTTTTCACTAACTCTCAGCTAATACACTCCCTGAAAGTTGGTTGGAAAGTTAAAGAATATAATCGTTCAGTTACCTGAATAAAATCCAGAGGCAATTTAAGAGAAGAAAGTTTGCTTTGTACAGCTTAGAGACACACTCTTCAGACCTCTCCTACCTTCTAAATTTCCTTAATGTCGTGATCACATCTTCATACAAGTGTAGTCCCTTGGTCATAGGTACTGAAAACTCAAGAGAGGAGATTCCAGGGCCTCTCATTTAATTAAGCTTCAAGAAACATCTTTAAAGACAAACACTAGGTATTGTCTTTTATCTACCCTGATTTTACTTCTCAGAATATTGACCACATTTGGAGGGGCACAATTCTTATGTTTAACTTCTGCAAAAGAATTAATGTGTGTCCATACCTAAGTAAGTTTTATCCATACCTAAGTGAAGTTGATCTTCCCAAGGAATAATTGCACTTTGTTTTATATTTTTCTTTTTGGATATAGGGGGATTATTTGTGGGTTACTTACTTACACTTCTCTATTTCTCCATCGAGTTCCGTAAGTTACACTCCTCTCCGATTCCACGGGGAACTGGAAATGAACCAACTACAAGTAATACAGTAGACTGCCCAAGATTAAATGCCTCAAGATTTTTCTCAAGTAAACAATATTAATCATTTTTGAGGAAATTACTGTACTATCACAGTCATCTAATCTTATTGAAATACAATTTTTCTTTTTTGAGACAGACTCTCACTTTGCTGTCCTTGGTAAAGTGCCATGGAGTCATCCAGCAACCTCAAACTCTTGGGCTCAAGCAATCCCTTGTTTCAGCCTCCCAAATAGCTGGGACTACAGCTGCCCACTATTTTTAAAGATAGGGTCTTATTCTTGCTCAGGCTGGTCTTGAACTCCTGAGTTTTGGAAATGCACCCACCTGGGCCTCCCAGAGTGTATTAAGGCCTGAACTACCGCACCTGGCCTGAAATAGAAATCTCTTTTTTGTTTTTTTTTGAGACAGAGTCTCACTATGTCTCCCTTAGTAGAGTGCTGTAGCATCATAGCTCATAGCAACCTCAAGTTCTTGAGCTTAAGCGATTCTCTTGCCTCAGCCTCCCAAGTAGCTGGGACTACAAGCCTCTGCCACAACGCCAGGCTATGAAATAGAAATTTTAACTATCAATTATCTACCATTGATTTGCCTTACACTTACTATTAGATAATATTTTAAGAAATAAAAAACTAACATTTATTGAACACTTAGTAAATGCAGGGCTATCTATCTATGTTTTATGTTTGTCTTCTCATTTACTCATCAAAACAACCTCAACAATTATTGTGAAATTAAGATTAAATATTTAGCTTTCTACTAGTTCACCAGAGTTTGCTATAAAGTAAGAAAGTAATATGGAAACCTCAAATAATTAACAAATTAATTTAGACAAAATATCTATTTTATAGTTTACTAAAGTGTGTAATTCTAGCTAAAATGAATCATTTTCTATGTAGTTGTCCTTGTGCACCTTTATGAGTGTTTGCAGACTCCAAGTAATTGCCCTGGTTCATTTTTTTAATCTGGATTGTTTTTCTAGGTGATCTAAAGTTCCTTGTGTTTGAAAAGATAAATGAGATAGTCCATGTAGGAATTTAACCAATGTTTTTCTAATAAGTATTCAATAAATACCAGCTTCTTTCGTTGCTATGGTTTTGTTATTCATTCATTAATCCATTTAGTGATATTTATTGAGTGCTATCTATGAGCCAAGTACTGTTCTAAGTAGGAAGAGACGCAAGAGTGAGCAAAACAGACAAAAATCTCTGTCTAGCCATAAATATTGGGAGAAGATTGTGTAAGGTAAGTCTAGACTAGAACACATTTTTACAGTAACGGCAACTTCTATATAATGTTTCTCATTATTATTCCTTATTACTATATTTATTTTGGTCTCTGTATTATCTGTAATACAAAAATCTATGTAAAAGTACAGATACCTGAAAAGGTATCTGTACTTTTAGCCAAAATGACAGTCCTTTTAAGTTTTTTGCTACCTGGTTTTTATTTATCCAGCTACATTAATGGAGTGCCTACTATAATTTAACTGCTCCTTTATAAGGTAATAAAGAGGCATTTAGTATTGAACAGCACTAAGCTTTGCATTTATAATTTTTAAATACAGAAAAACGATCATTGTGAACGATAATTCACAAAATTAAGGAGCAAGGGGAAAGTATGCCACATGATAACAGCAATCATGTACAAGCAAAGACAGAAAAGGTGACAATTTTTCACACATGTCACATACTATGGGTAGGATAGCAGCAGCAGGCCAGATATTTGACTACCACCCAAGAATTGTTGCAAGTCTCTTACAGGTCTCCCGGGCAGTTCATGGTGCTGCTTTGTTTTGAACCACTGAGTAATGTTCCTTGGCCCCATCCCTGTGTTCTTTAAAAGAGTAAAGGTCAGAACAGGCATCTCACAGATTCAAAGACTCTGAGCCTAAATAGCCTAAGTTTTAATTTATGGCCCGGAGTGTGTTAGATGCAGGGACAATCTATTATTAAATAGACAGCCTCAGTGTATGTGGCTGGCGCATAACCACTGTGCCACGGACGCCAAACCAGGAAGAATCAATTTTTAAAAGAAAGTCCCAGTGGCCGGGCGTTGTGGCTGGTGCCTGTGGTCCCAGTTACTTGGGAGGCGGAGGCAGGAGACTCGCTTGAGCCCAGGAATTGGAGGTTGCTGTGAGCTGTGAAGCCATTGCACTCTATCCAGGGTGACAGCTTGAGGCTCTGTCTCCAAAAAAAAAAAAAAAGAAGTCCCTTGAGTTCTTAAATTCTGACCAAAGATGATGTTGGGTTTTAAACATATGGAGATATTTGAAGAATTATATACATGCTCCAATAACTTATACAAGATAATATGCTTATTGAGAAGGGACATTAAAAAATGGGTTTCAAGGGAAATGGGAAGAAAACCTGACCTGCTCAACCGAGACGTCTGGATGGCCTATAAGAATGTGGGTGTGAGGTAACCTAGGTAACCAATGACCAATGGAAAAGGGTAATAATGCCTGAAGGTGCAGGGAGGCCAATGAAGACTTGCAACCAATTTCGAATGGAGAGGGATTAATACCCCAGTGGGTCTGCGCTTCTCTGTCTCTCTCACCTCTGGTACTCCATGAGAGAGCCACTTCCAACTGTCTTTGGAAGTGCTCTAAACTTTCTCTTTGATCTTCCTACATAAAATTTCTCAGTATTTATTTTTTATTATTATTTTTTTTTTGAGACAGAGCCTCAAGCTGTCACCCTGGATAGAGTGCTGTGAAATCACAGCTCACAGCAACCTCCAATTCCTGGGCTCAAGCAAGTCTCCTGCCTCTGCCTCCCAAGTAACTGAAACCACGGGCACCAGCCACAACGCCCGGCCACTGGGACTTTCTTTTAAAAATTGATTCTTCCTGGTTTGGCGTCCGTGGCACAGTGGTTACGCGCCAGCCACATACACTGAGGCTGGCGGGTTCGAACCCAGCCAGGCCCAGCTAAACAATAATGACAACTCCAACAGAAAAATAGCCGGGCATTGTGGCAGGCACCTGCAGTCCCAGCTACTTGGGAGGCTGAGGCAAGAGAATCTCTTAAGCCAAAGAGTTTAGATTGCTGTGAGCTGTGAGGTCACAGTGCTCTACCAAAGGTAGCATAGTGAGACTGTCTCAAAAAAAAAAAAGAGAGAGATTCTTCCTTCTCTTCCCTAAAAATTTAAACAACAGCTAGAAAGTTCAACTAAGGTCCAGGGGTAGTTGAAAGTTGAAAATAAAACTGGAGCATCTTTCTCCACATCCTCTTTCTCCACATCCACGCCAACATCTCTGGTTTTGGGATTTTGTTATGTGGGCTAATCTTACTGGGGTTAGATGATATCTCAAAGTAGTGGAACACTTCTACACTGTTGGTGGGAATGCAAACTAGTACATTCCTTTTGGAAAGATATTTGGAGAATACTTAGAGATCTAAAAATAGATCTGCCATTCGATCCTGTAATTCCTTTATTGGGTATATATCCTGAAGACCAAAA
>CAUYON010201986.1:0-14556 GCA_963573935.1 Arctocebus calabarensis
GTCCCAGCTACTAGGGAGGCTGAGGCAAGAGAATCGCTTAAGCCCAAGAGCTGGAGGCTGCTGTGAGCAGTGTGACGCCACGGCACTCTACCCAGGGCGATAAAGTGAGACTCTGTCTCTACAAAAAAAAAAAAAAAAAAACAAACAATGTAATGTGTTTTAAGTCATGAAGTATAACTGTAGACATTGACTGGTAAAGAACTCTGTTATTTACATTTATTTTTTTATGTATTTTTTTTTTTTTTTTGAGACAGAGCCTCTGTCACCCTGGATAGAGTGCTGTGGCATCACAGCTCACAGCAACCTCCAATTCTTGGGCTCAAGCTAGTCTCTTGCCTCAGCCTCCCAAGTAGCTGGGACTACAGGTGCCTGCCTCAACGCCCGGCCATTTTTTGGTTGCAGCCATCATTGTATGGTGGACCCAGGCTGGATTCGAACCCGCCAGCTCAGGTGTACGTGGCTGGTGCCTTAGCCGGTCGAGCCTGTTATTTACATTTAAAAAGATACTCTAATGGAATTAATGTTGTATTTTTGTCAAAACTGAGGGAAAATTAATGTTTGAATTTAGAGAACTTTTACTTTCAGTAACATTTAGGTTACATTTATAACTCTGTATTTGCCTTATAAAGTCTCTTGCACATATTGGCCATTAATCTGTTCCCATCTGAACTCATTGTCAATAGGACCCCACTTAACATATATGGGGATCAGTATTAGACCTGGGAAGGACTGTATCCACTAAAATCCTGCAAGAAACCCCTTAGATCAGAGTTAATGCAGTCCCATTTTAGGCTAAGGGCATAGTTTTCTCCAGCACTTGTTTGATTTCTTTTTCAACCCTGTTTGAAACCTCATTTTCAGTCTCCATGCCTTATTTATGCTTAGTCTAAATTTAGTAAAACAGCATATAGATTGTTTCTTGTTTAAGAATTTTCAATGGCTCTGTAGTATTTTTCTTTAACTTTTAATGGCTTTTTGATATATATAATATAAAATATATATAATATATGATTTATATGTAGAATGTGAAATTGACCATTTTAACTTTTTTTTTTTTTGAGTCAGAGTTTCACTTTGTCACCCTTGCCTCAGCCTCCTAGTAGCTGGGACTACAAGCGCCTGCCACAAGGCTGGGCCATTTTTTTTTTTTTTTTTTTTTTTTTTAAGATGGCTTCCCAGAGTGCTGGGATTATAGGTGTGAGCCACCAAAACCCACTTTTTTTTTTTTTTTGACACAGAGTCTCATTTTGTTGCTCAGGCTAGAGTACCATGATGTCAACCTAGCACACACAAACCTCAAATTCCTGAGTCCACGTGATTCTTCTGTCTCAGCCTCCAACGTAGCTGGGACTACAGGTGCCTGCTACAATACTTGGCTAATGTTTAGTAGAGACGGGGGTCTCATTCTTGTTCAGGCTTATCTTGAATTCCTGAGCTAAAGGAATCCTTCCGCCTCAGCCTTCCAGAGTGCTAAAATTATAGGCATGAACCACCACACCCAGCTATTTTAATCATTTTTTAAGTATACAGATCTTTAATATTAAGTATAGTCAGCTCTCCATATCCCTTAGTTCTACACCTGTGGATTCACTTGACTGACTGTGGGTCGAAAATACTTGAGAAAGAAAATTGCATTTTTGTTGACCATGTACAGAATTTTTTCATTTTTTTATTTTCTTAAACAATACAACAACTATATACTATCTTGTAGTTATTACCTAAACAATGTAACAACTATTTACATATCATTTACATTGTATTAGGTATTATAAATAATCTAGAAATGATTAAAAGTAGGCTATATACAAATACTATGCCATTTTATATTAGGACCTTGGGCAGCTGCAGATTTTGGTAGCACTGCAAGTCCTGGAACCAGTTCTGCGTGGATACCAAGAGGTGACCCTACATTCACATTGTTATGCTACAATCCCTACCATGTCCTAGAACTTTTTCATCATCCCAGACAGAAACTACATCATTAAACAGTATTGCCCTATCTCTACATCTCTGGAGAGAAAAAACTCTGTACCCATCAAGCAGTAACTCAGCCCTCCCCACCTACTTTCTGGGTAACCACTCCTCTATTTTCTGTCTCTATGAATTTGCTGATTTTAGACACTTCATATAAATGAAATAAGAACAATATTTGTCTTTTTGTTTTTTACTTATTTTACTTAGCATAATGTTTTCAAGGTTCATCCTTGTTGTAGCATGTATCAAAATTCATTCCTCTTTAAGGCCGCATAAAATATTTCATTGTTATGTACATCACATTTTGTTTATTTATGTGTGGATGGGCACTTAGATTGTGTCCATTCTTGGCTATTGTGAAAAATGTTGCTGTGGACATTGCTTTACAGAGATTTCTCTCTGAGTTTCTGCTTTTAATTCTTTGGTATGTATACCTGAAAATGAAATTGCTGGATCATGTGTTTCATAGTGGCTACATCATTTTACGTTCCCACCAGCAATGTATGAGGCTTCCACTTTCTCCATATCCTAATCAACATTTCTGTTCCATTTTTTGGATCATAACTACCTGAATAAGTATCAAGTATCATTGTGTTTTTGATTTGCATTTCTCTAATGACTGAAGTTACTGAACATCTTTTTTTGTGTGTACTTACTGGTTATTTGTACATTTTCCTCGGAGAAAGTCTGTTCAAGCACTTTGCCGATTTTTTAATTAGGTGGTTTATTTCTGTGTTGTTGAGTTCTTGGAGTTCTTTACACATTCTGGATATTAATTCATTAACAGATATATAATTTGTAAATATTTTTTCCATTATATGTACTGTGTTTTCACTTTCTTTATAGTGTTCTTTGATGCACTAGTTTTTAATTTTGATGAAGTCCAATTTATGTACTCTTTTGTTGCTTCTGTTTTTGGTGTCAGATTCAAGAAATTGAGAGATGAATTGAAGCTGTATATCTTCATCTAAAAGAGTTTTATAATTTTAGCTATTAAGTTTAGATGTTTGGGGTCCCACAGGGTGGCTCACACTGTAATCCTAGCACTCTGGGAGGCTGAAGCGAGCGAATGGCTTGAGCTCATGGGTTCAAGACCAGCCTGAGCCAAGAGCAAGACTCTGTCTCTAAAAATAGCCAATCGTTATGGTGGGCTTCTATACTCCAGGTTACTCTGGAGGCTGAGGCAAGAGAATAGATTGAGCCCAAGAGTTTGAAGTTGCTGTGAGCTGTGATGTCAAGGCACTCTACTGAGGGCAACAAAGTTAGACTCTCAGAAAAAAAAAAAAACAAAAAAAAAAGTTAAGATGTTTGATCTGTTTTAAGTTAATCTTGTTGTATGGTGTGAGGTAGGTTCAGTTAATTTTTGGCATGTAGATATCCAGTTTTGTAGCACCACTTGTTGGAAACTGTCTTTTCCCCATTGAGTGGTGTTGGCACACTTCTCTAGGCTGGAGTGCAGTAGCATGATGGTGGCTCACTGTAACCTCAGACTCCTAGGCGACTCAAGGAATCCTCCCACCTCAGCCTTCTGAGTAGCTGGGATTATAAGCATGAGCCACTCCACCCTGTTTAGAGTATTTTTTAATAATTGAAACAGTCATCACTTACACATAGCTTAGTCTGTCTGAGGGACTTGTTTAAGCACTTACATTGATTTATTCAATCCTTAGAATACCCATAAAAATTATCCCCATTTTACAGTTGAGGAAGTTGAGTCACAAGAGACATTAGATACAGTAGAACCTCTGTAAATTGACCACCCAACAAACTAACAAACTGGTCAACATACAGAGATGGTCAACATAAGGAACTAAGCATGTGATGTCATGTACATGTGGTGCATGTCTAGTCTTTGAAAATTAGGTCAATTTAGGGGGGGGGTCAGTATAGGGAGGTGACCAAGTATGGAAGTGCTACCATGACTTGTTTAAGCTCCCATTGGTGAATGTACTATTTGAATTGTAAAGTGCTATTCTTGCTCTTCCCCATCCTAAGGAGAAAGGAGATGCGCGTTCATCTGTGTGTATCTGCCTAGAACCTGACAATTGTTGATACATGTTGCTTGCAGTTCTGCTCACTTTGATATTATTTTCACTGTCTGTAAAATGGGAATAATAACAAGTAGTGTATCCATATTTAGGGAATGAAAGTAGATACGTATGTGAATTGCGTATTCTGGTGATATTTTAAAAACAAGAGTCTCCAAATTGTTACTTCTTAAATATGCCCAGATAACATAGTGGTTATAAGGAGTGCCAGTTTTATTAAGATTTATGGGTAAACTGTTAAAAATATACATTTTTCTCCTTCATTAAACAGTGTAATTTTTATCTTGAATTGACAAATGTATTATTTGTGTAGATAATGGCTACCATATATTCAGTTTTCTTAAAACAGGTCTTTGTATTTGGTTATTTGTCACCATCCAAGAAGGGGTGCCAGTGCATATTACAATGTTGAATTCTGATAATTATGACAGCATACCCAAATGGTACATTAATTATATGATGTATTAATTACATCTTGCAAAAGTACCTACAACTGAAGGTAATTTTATGGAATTATAGAGTTAGCAGGCCTAGTGCTTTGTGGAAACCAGCAAGATAATATTAGTGAGTAAAGGAGGTAACTGTAAGAGAGAGACATTTTGAAGCTCTGCAGAACATATAGTTTTTTTGTTTGTTTGTTTGTTTTGTTTTTTGAGACAGAGCCTCAAGCTGTCACCCTGGGTAGAGTGCTGTGGCCTCACAGCTCACAGCAACCTCCAATTCCTGGGCTAAAGCGAGTCTCCTGCCTCTGCCTCCCAAGTAGCTGGGACTACAGGCGCCCGCCACAACGCCCGGCCATTTTTTGGTTGCAGCCATGATTGTTGTTTGGCGTGCCCATGCTGGATTCGAACCCACCAGCTCAGGTGTACGTGGCTGGCGCCCTAGCCCGTTGAGCCACAGGCGCCGAGCCTGTTTTGTTTTTTAAGTAAACTTTTCATTGAAGTATAACATCTATACAAAAAAGTGCAAGAAAAAGATCATTACCAATCTTTCCCCACTTCCAGGCTTCTTCTCACTATTGAGTTCGAACACTACAGATTAGTTCTGCCTATACTTGTACTTTATACAAATAGAATTATAAAGTATTGTAGTCTGGCTGCCTATCAAAAGCTATATGCAATAGTTGCATTTTGGTAGTTAATTTAGAAGTAACAATGAAAGGCACTGTGTAGGTCACTGGTTGATCGAATTCTAGCTCAGTATTTAGTTGTTTTGGGGAGTTGTAAATTTAAATATAGTGATATGGGTTTAAGGGTTTTGTGAATGCCTAACATATGGCGAGTGTCCAGCGAATGCTAGTCATTTATGTCATTAATAGGACCAGTTTGTAACTATGTCTGCCCATTAGTAAATATAATACTTTTAGAAATTGCTTGTTTTTTTTCCCCCACAGTATTCGTTAACTGTTTATTATCAAGAGAAACTTCCTTAACCTACATACTCATGTTTCATAGGTCAGGAACACAGATCAGTAACGAACTTTACATAACTTAGCCCAAAGAAATTTGTATTTCAAAATCACTTGGCAATCTGAAAGATACTAGTCTTCCTCATCTCCTCAAAATCTTTCATGAAATCATAATTTCTGTAGAAATCTGCACAAATTTTTTGGTTCAGCCATGGTAAACTTACACAGAGCTGCAACCCCCAGCGATACAACAAATGCTCCAGAAGACATTTGAAGTTTAATTAAAGCATTAGAAACTCTGGTATTGCCCTTGGTAGGTATGTCTTCCTGGCTGCTGGAGAAACGAACTACTGAAGTTGCATATTTTAAAGTCATACTCTGCTGCGCTGGGTGGCTCACGCCTGTAATCCTAGCACCCGGGGAGGCCAAGGTGGGTGGATTACTTGAGCCCAGGAGTTCAAGACCAGCCTGAGCAAGAGCAAGACCCTGTTTCTACTTAAAATGAAAATTGAAGCAGGAGGATCACTTTAGACCAAGAGTTGGAGGTTGCTGGGAACTATGACACCATAACACTCTACCCAGGGCAACAAAGTGAAAAAATAAACAAGTTGTGGCCTTTGGTGGGAGGCAGGGGTGGGGTGGGGGGGGAGGTGGTAGGAGAGCTTTTAACTATGGCTTTAGAAAATACATTTTCTTTATCCATTTACCAGCTGTATTCATTTATACAAGTTACTGCTTAAGGTAGAACACTGGCTACTGTGGCAAATAGGTAAGAACAGTTAGCAAGTTCATGAAATAGAATTTATATTATGACTGTAAAGGAAATTCTTACTCATTAATAAGGACCTAATGTACTGCTTTCAATGAAAGCTTAGTTGGATTTAGGATCGACTGTTCTAGTTCAACAACTAATAGGTTTTTTGATCTTGGGCATGTTATTTAAACTTCCCTGTTCTTTCTTATCAGGTAATTGTGTTAGGTTACATCTGTTTCAAAGTTTTAGTTCGGTTGGTTTGGTTCTTTATGTGCCTTGTAGAAAGCTTGGGGTTTTCCTGCTCTATTCTCTTCCTCTCAAAAAGTGTAACTCAGAATTTCTCTTTATTTATCTGCTTTGCATATTGGGCTGAAAAGATAAACTTTTAGCCAAAGAAAAGGTTTTAGTGTAGATTTCTTCATTTGTAAACTTTTGAACTAGATGATCTTTGGACTTTTTTACAACAAGATCAAAAATCCTATATTGTGCTAAGGGCTGCTAATCAATAAAGTTCAATTCAAAATTTAAGCATATTAGGTACATAATATTTTGAACTGGGAAAGGTCCTTGGAGAATCTAGTCCTCATTTTATACAGAGAAATCAGGTGCTTTGTTTACCTAGCTAAAATGTAACCTTTCATTGAAATGATTGTGTTGTGAAAGTATGCTGCTGTATATATTTGTGCTTCTTTGCTTAGTGACTTATTTTGACTTTTGACTAAAGTTCTAAATTACATTGGCTAACTAAAATTATACAAAGGACCTAGATAAGGTTATATCTTGAAAGGAAACAGTTATTTGCAAACTGTAGTTTTAGTCTGTTTAGCTCCAAGATGGTTCTACCGTATATACACATAAATAATTTTTGTGATCACATTTTATCTGGAGACTTCTCCTCCAAACACTACAAATTATCCACTGGTGAGGATGTGTTGTAACTTTTTAAGCTATAATAGAACCTCTGTAAATTGACCACCCAACGGCCTGTAATAAACTGGTTGACATACAGAGGTGGTCAACTTAAGGAACTAGGCCTTCTGTACTGATATGTACATGTGTTGCACGTCCAGTCTATGAAAATTAGGTCAAATTGAGGTGGTCATCTATGAAAGTCCTATTGTATTTTTACATTGATTGCCACATAGATTACTTCCCTTTTTACCATTACAAACATGTTACATTGAACTTCCTTGTCTTTTTTTTTTTGAGACAGTATCACTTGTCATCCTTGGTATAGTGCTGTGGCATCATAGTTCACATCAACCTCAAACTCTTGGGCTCAAGTGATTCTCTTGCCTCAGCCTCCCAAGTAGCTGGGACTACAAGCGCCTGCCACAATGCCTGGCTATTTTTAGAAATGAGGTCTTTCTGTTGCTCAGGCTGGTCTCAAAACTCCTGAGCTCAAATGATCCACCCACCTCAGCCTCCCAGAGTGCTAGGATTACAGGTGTGAGCCACTGTGCCTGGCCAGAACTTCCTTGTCTTACATACTACTATGTGAATAACCATAATTAATTTACCCATTGTATTATTAAGAATTTGGTTAGCTTCTTTTTTTTGAGACAGAGCCTCAAGCTGTTGCCCTGGGTAGAGTGCCGTGGAATCACAGTTGACAGCAACCTCCAACTCCCGGGTTCAAGTGATTCCCTTGCCTCAACCTCCCAAGTAGCTGGGACTACAGGCACCCACCACTATGCCCGGCTATTTTTTGGTTGTAGTTATCATTGTTGTTTGGCGAGTCTGGGCTGGATTCGAACCCTCTAGCTCAGGTGTATGAGGCTGGTGCCTTAGCCGCTTGAGCCACAGGCACTGAGCCTTGTAAATATTTTCCCCACTGTCTTAGAGGCATCATTTAAGAAATAAGAGGTCTTAACTTTTTCTAGGTCATAAAATATATTCCAGTATGCTAATTTGTTCATTTAGTTTAGTGCTTTTTGTATTCTGTTTAATAAATCTTTGCTTAGTTTAAGGTTTGAAAGTGTCTTTTGTATCTTTTCCTAACATGCTTATTATTTCATCTCTTACATTTAGTTCTACAGTCTACCTGGAATTTTTTTTTGTATAATGTGAGGTAGAGGTCAAGATTCATTCTTTCTCCTATATGACCATCCATTTGATCTAACACTAGTTATTGAAATGACTTTCCTTTCCCCATTGCACTGCTGTGTCACGATTTTCATAAATCAGGGTGCAGTATGTGGGATGAATCTGTTTCTGGGCTGTTCTTTTAGCATTAGTCAGTTTATCTTTGAACCTGTACTGTGTACTCCTAATTAATAAAGATTTGTTACAGCTCTTAATATCTGGTAATGTATTTTCTGTAGCTTTGATCCTTAAAATGGCTGGAGCTCTCCTTGGTATTTCCTTATAAACTTAAATATGTTACTTTTTTTTTCTGGAGACAGTCTTACTTTCTTGCCACCTGTAGAATGCTGTGTGTCATAGCTTGCAGCAAACTCAAACTCTCTTGCCTCAGCCTCCTGAGTAGCTGAGACTATAGGTGCCCACCATAACGCCTGGCTACTTTTTTTTTTTTTTTTTTAAGAGATTGTGGTCTTGCTCTTTTTCCTTAGGCTGGTCTTGAACTCATGAGCTCAGTTGATCCACCCATCTTGGCCTCCCAGAGTGCTGCAGTTATAGGCGTTTAAATTTGTTACTTTCTACAAGAAAACCTGCTGGGATTTTATATGCACTCTAAAGATCAAATTAAGAAGAATTGATATCTTGGCAATACTTTGAGTTTTCCACTTCATAAGCATAGTGTATTCCTACCATTTGTTTAGGTTTTCTTTAATTTCTCTCACTGAGGCTGGAAGACTTAACACTATTAGACATGAATAGTTAGTATAGTATCTTTTCTTATTAAGGCAATACGGCATTGGTACAGTGGATTTAAATAACCCAGTATAAATAAAAGCCAGAAATATCAGTGTTTGTTTTATTTTATGTTTTAATTGAAAAGTGTTTTAGAGTATAAATTAGCACAGTCTTTGGTGTTATTGTAATGTCTCTTTTTTCTTTCTCACAGGTGTGGACCATGTTTGAGGATTGCCCCAGCATTCAGTTCTATGAGTAATAAATATCCACAGGCTGTTTTCTTGGAAGTAGATGTACATCAGTGTCAGGTAAGGGAGAAAGTCTTTTTTCTTTTTAATTTACTTCCAAATCAATTTGAAATCCAACATTAATATCCTTCATTTATCTCTTTATGCACATAGTACTTATTCCTTTGAAGATAGGAAGATGTTATGTTGACATGATTTTACAGATGTCATTATGGCTGCATTAGTTAAGAAGGGTAGCACATTATTAATTGCTTCAGGTTTGTATTACCTACTATCCTTCTGAAATAAAACTCATGGCATTAAAATAATGGGTCACCTGGTTCTATATTTTACTTTCTTTATCTTTGTAAATCTAGAATTATATCTTCTGTTACCGTGGCATAGGCTGATGATAAAGCCATGGGAAGGAATTCTGGGGATAGTGTGATTTGAATTGATCAGTTGGTACCTCCAAAGCCTCACACTCATCTAAAAATTTAAAATGTTGATTAGTCATACTGTTGTCAATAAGCCCTGATTAGTTGGAATATTATATGAGTGACAGTTTTGTATTTGCATATGTGGAAATGTGATCTTTGTTACATTTCTGAATGTGGAAAAAATTTTAAAATATTATGTAGTTATTTGGGAATTTGGCATAAATTTCAGTACTTATGTCACATTATTGGACTGTATCACACAGTCTGTATTTTAAATATTCGCTGTCTCTAATCTGAAAATGCTTTTTTTCTGGAGCCTTGCCATCTGCTACACTGTAAATCGAAATTGAGATGTGTTGAAAGTATAAAATGCACATCGGATATTACGGATAAAAGAATGTAAATTATTACATTATCTTTTTATGTTCATTATGTTGAAAATGCATTTATTAGGTTTACAAGTACTACTAAAATTGATTTTACTTGTTTCTTTCTACTTTTTTTTTTTTTTTTTTTTTTTTTGCAGTTTTTGGCTGGGGCCGGGTTTGAACCTGCCACCTCGGGTATACGGGGCCAGTGCTCTACTCCTTGAGCCACGGCACTGCCCTCTTTCTACTTTTTTATTATGAATACCAGAAAAGTTGTTTTTTTTATTTTTTTTTGTTTTTTGGTGAAATAGTTGTCTTGCTTTGTTGCCTGAGTTAAAATGCAGTGGCGTCTTCATAGCTCACTAGACCCTCAAACTCCTGGGCTCAGGTGGTCCTTCTGCCTCAGCTTCCAAGTAGCTGGGACTAGCATGGATGTACCACCACACCAGCTAATTTTTTTTATATTTTGTAGAGATGGGGTCTTGCTATGTTGTCCAGGCAGGTCGCAATCTCCTAAGCTCAAGTAGTCCTTTTGCCTTAACCTCCCAAAGTGCTGGGCTGACAGGGGTGAGCCACCATATGCATATGTAGCTCACATGTATCTTACGTTATATTTCTTGTGAACATCATTTTTCTGAAAGGTCAGTCATAGTTTTTTCACTTATGAGGCCTAGAGAAGACATTCCTATGTTATCTTTATGTTCTTTTTCTTTAAACAAGATAATGGTGCCTTTTCATAGTATTTGAATATGTAAGGTGACACGTTTACTTGACTGTTTCCTTTATATTTGTTATGAAAAGTTTAAACCAGAATACTCAATTATTAGGTTATTAGGTAATTTCCATTTATTAGTCTTATAAAATTCCGGAGATAGGGCAGAATTTAAACAGATAGCTCTTGCAGTGTGCTTGATGGGTGACCAGATGTACTTCTATTAGTAAAAATTGGATGATGTTTGCAGTACAGAAGACATTACCTCCTTTTCATAGGCAGACTGGCTACTGCTTTTTTTTTGTTGAAACAGAGTTTCACTTTATCGCCCCCAGTAGAGTGCGGTGGCTTACACAGCTCACAGCAACCTCCAACTCCTGGGCTTAGGCCATTCCCTTGCTTCAGCCTCCTGAGTAGCTGGGACTACAGGCACCTGCCACAACGCCCGGCTATTTTTTGTTGTTGTTGCAGTTTGTCTGGGGCCGGGTTTGAAACTGCCAACCTTGGTATTTGGGCTCGGCACCCTGCCCACTGTGCCACAGGCACCGCCCTGGCTACTGCTTTTTTTTTTTTTTTTTTTTTTAAGAGACAGAGTCTCACTTTGTCACCCTCGTAGACTGCTGTGGCGTCACTGCTCACAGCAACCTCCAGCTCTTGGGCTTAGGTGATTCTCTTGCCTCAGCCTCCCGAATAGCTGGTACTACAGGTGCCCGCCACAATACCTGGCTATTTTTTTGTTTCAGTTTGACCGGGGTCCATTTGAATCCGTCACCCTCAGTATATGGGGCTTGTGCCCTACTCATTGAGCTGCAGGCACCGCCACTACTGCTTTTTAGATGTATTCTTTATCCTAACTGCAGTGGTTGGTGTTGACTTATTAGTACCCTTCTTGGTTAGTTCTGAAAAATACTCTGTAAGTGTGAGAGAGCTGTGTGGTATAAAGTACAGTTTCTTTATTGAAAGCCAATTGTTAGACCAGATGAAGTATCTACCAGTAAAACTGGTAAAAATGTGGGGGCGATTCTTCATTGTGGGTATGAGGGTACTATATTTATACCTCAATAGGAACTCTGTTAGGAATAAGCCTGCTTTGTCTTAAATAACAATTCAGAATATATTATTTTACATGTTTTTAGTTCACACTTATAAATAAAAATGTTGAATGAATGTTCAGAGTGGATTAAGATTTAATTCATAATACTGTCTAACTTGCCTATTCTAGGGAACAGCTGCCACCAATAATATATCAGCAACACCAACATTTTTGTTTTTCCGGAACAAAGTAAGAATTGATCAGTATCAAGGAGCAGATGCTGTGGGATTAGAAGAAAAAATCAAGCAGCACTTAGAAAATGACCCTGGAAGCAATGAGGACACAGATATTCCAAAAGGCTATGTATGTGGACTGAAAAGTAGCATTGTGATAGAGTATCTCACATTGGTCATTATTTGGTTAAAGTGAAATTGACTATGTTTCATGTTTTATCTCCTATTCACAGTGCTTTCATATAAGAACTTTCAATCTAAATTTATTAGTTGATTATTGAGTTTTGTCTATGTGTCTGTTTATAATCATAACATCATAAACATTTTTCTCAATTTTTCCTAATTTTGCTAGCCATTGTTTATCTATTTTTTGAACTATTTTAATAGTCCTTTTTAAATTCTTTTATATTTTTTCATAAAAAGTAAAGAAATGTGCATTAGAAAAGTTTTTCACTTTTTGATAGTTATGTAAATGACTTACACATTTTATTTAATTTTTAAAAATTTATTTTTGTGTCTTGCTCTGTTTGCTCAGGCAGGAATACAGCAGCAAAATCATAGCTCACTGCAGCCTTGGACTCCTGGGCTCAAGCGATCTTGTCCCAGTAGGCTGTGTACTGTGCCAGTTTTTTTTAAATTTTTGTAGAGGTGGGGTCTTGCTTTGTTTCTGGCTATGCTGATCTCAAACTCCTGGCCTCAAGAGATCTTCCATCTCAGCCTCACAAAGTGTTGGGATTATAGGCGTGAGCCACAGTGCCCAGTTTGACTTGTAAATTTTAGTTATAGCCTTTACATACTGACCTCCCTTTTAAATGTATCCCCTTTTTCATGGTCCTCTGTTAAGAAAAAGTCTAATTATTGATTTTGTTTTAGAATCAAATGTGATTTAGTGTGACGTGTGTTAACCTAAGTTAAAAGGGTAAGGTATCATTATAAACCTAAGTTAATAAGAGTAAGTTATACCATTTCAAATACCTGAAGATTTAGGAACTAAAAGGGTTTGAAAACAACATAGTTTAGGTTTATATTGCAGTGCTTTTTTTTTGTTTTTTGCAGTTTGCTTATTTTTTTTTTTGGCCAGGGCTGGGTTTGAACCCGCCACCTCCAGTATATGGGGCTAGTGCCCTACTCCTTTGAGCCACAGGCGCCACCCATATAATGCAGCTTCTTCACCATCTGAGAGCTGTTCTGGAAGGAAGCAAAATTCAGAAGTGATATTTCATAGTAGCAGATTTGTTTATCCTACATACTAAAATATACATATTAATATTTCTTAAGGTTTCTGGTTATAATGTTATTGCACTGGTGGGTCAAAGCATAAATTTTTTAAATATACTACGTCACATTAAAGCTAATACATTAAACAACATGTATCAAGTATCTGAAAGCAGATCTGTGTCCTGGAAATACCAATCCTTTCTGCAAGTCCTTTAAATTCATGCTGAATAAAGAGAAACTATAGTGCAGTTAATATAGGAAATTCTTTTTGTGTATAGGAGGTAGGGTGTCAAAAAGTGTTGTAATGTGAGACTGGAAGTAATTATTTTAAGTTAGGGGAGTACAATTGGTGTTTGTTTAAAATAGACCTGTAATTAGAAGTTGTGATATGCAATTAGAAAGAATGGACATATCGTTTAAGTCAGGGGTATGATTTCCCCCCTTTTGGAAAATTGTGACAGTCATTTAATGTGTAAACTTGTGTGTTTATATCTTTGTATGTTTTTCCTTTATTACTAAGGGCATTTGCATGAAATTGTGTTATGAGCAGGTTACTGGCTGCTTAGCTATAGGGACTTCTTTGTATATCATCTAAGTGTGATGTCAGTGTTTTGGCCTTAGGTAGGAATCAAGCAGGACACTGTCAAGTTTTAAGAAATAAAAATGAAGTTTCCATGCAAATGTTATGGATAAAATAGGAAAAGCTATTATAAAAACATTTTCACAGCCAGGTGTGGTAGCTTACGCTTGTAATCCTAGCACTCTGGGTGGCGGAGACTGTTGCTATGAGCTTGAGACCAGCCTGAGCAAAAAGTGAGACCCTGTCTCTGCTAAAACATAGAAAAACTAAGGCAAGAAGATCACTTGAGCCCAAGAGTTGGAGGTTGCTATGAGCTGTGATGCCATAGCACTCTACCCAGGATGAGAGTTTAAGACTCTATCTCAAAAAAAAAAAAAAAATTTTTTTTTTTTTTCACTTTTTCCATGTGGTATTCATTAAGACATTGAAGTTTTGAACTTTTTATATCTTATAGCATTATGAAATATTTAAAACTGGTAATGTCTTCCCCCTGAAAATCACCATTCTTAGAATATAAAATAGAAGCCTGATGGGAATAAGAGTTGATGAAAACCTTTGCCTTAAAAAACTTAAATATCAGCATTGCAGAAATATATTAACAGTTTTTTTTTTTTTTTTTTGTAGAGACAGAGTCTCACTTTATCGCCCTGGGTAGAGTGCCGTGGCGTCACACCGCTCACAGCAACCTCCAGCTCTTGGGCTTAAGCGATTCTCTTGCCTCAGCCTCCCTAGTAGCTGGGACTA